>JABXWE010020690.1:0-19076 GCA_014611495.1 Limonius californicus | reverse complement strand
ATATAAACACTGCATCAACATAACCTTCATACTCAAATAATTCACAACTATAGTGACGTTTATTTGTGATTTTGTTGTCGGTATAGCTGTTTGCATACACAATAGGCGAAATTGACGCGTTTCTTTTAAAAGTATACATAGACTATGTATACTAAAAAGAAAAATTCCCTGTATACCTACACAGTATATAGTAATTAGGTTAAAACAATCAAGTTTATTTACTTTCCCTTCATAGTGTACTTTGCAAAGTTATTCTTTAGAAAATTGCAAGAACAACTTTTTTTTGTTACAGTTAGAACCAAATGTTAAATAGCCTTTAATGCAAATTTTGCTGATTCTCTCCTCTACTTATTTTTGTTTAAACAAATCATTTGGTTACAAAAATGATATTTGATTTGAGAACATCAAAGGTAATTAAAGCAAAGTAGTAACCAAAAATTAGTAATGTACATAATACTACATTACCTGTTTTTGGAAATAAAATTGTAGAACGGGTTTTACCATTTTAACAAATTTCACTGGACATAGAAAATTCAGATATATTCAACACAATTACTACTAATTCATACCACAGTATGAACTTTAATAATCAGGTTAGTGCCAACCTGGAAACGTATATTCTATTGGGAAGTTATTATTTATTTATTTTTTCAATACTACGCTATTATAAATATGAATAAACATGGTGGCTGATTTTCTTCTATGCGAAATAAATTAGTAGATATATCCAAATAATGAAAGAAGGACACGTACCTTTATTTTTTGCATACCATTCATTTTCTTGATGAACCAAAGCTTGTACAAAAAACTTATGCTTGATACTAGCTCAATGTTAACAAAAATTAGCGTTGTTTTTTTACCAATAATAACAATAAATTATTAATTATAATTAAAGTTAATTGAGCTGTTTTGTATTAATTAGGTATTTACTAATTATTCTTAAAATTCTAGAAATATTAAGCTTCCTAATTTTTCACTAACAGCACTTACAATGAATTCCCGACAACGCACATGTAGTACAGCTATTATCATATTGAACTTAATAAACTGCTGTTACATTAGTTTTTAAACAGTAAGTTAAAAATGTGTATTTGTACAGTGCAGTTTATATTTAAACAATATATATTTAAGTATTCTACCTTAGTACAGTAAGCAATGAGAAGTCATGTGTGAAAAATTGAAAATAAATCGTGATTAATATTTACATAAAATACACCCACCTTGACTGAACTGGAATGAACCATGTCTTCGGGTTGTCCCCGAAGACTTCTTGGAAATTATTATATGCACCTAAGCTGAAACCGTTTTTATCTGGGCCAGTACGAAAAACTGCTGGGCGGAAGGCCTCTGCAGAAGAATTGAATCACATATAAAATTCAAATGATACGTTTTACCTTTTACTTACCTAGGGTTGTACGGTTATGAACAACTAAATAGCAGTGGTAAACGAAGAGCGAAACTAAACTTACTGCAAACATTAACGCTACAAAAAACAGGAACAAAATGTGAAATTTTCCCATTCCTTCCAAATTGCCCTTAAACACAAAATAATTCTTGTTATAATTGTACGTTTGAATAAAAAAAAAGCACAGTAACAATAATTGCCTTTTCACTATGATCACAGGGATACCACCACACAATATAAGTATTTTAATTATGATTTTACGACTTTTTTATGTTTATGTTTAATAACCAAAATAAAGTTGGTATGTGCTTGCAGTGGCAGTGGCTTGATGGTTTGTTGTACTGCAATAATTAATAGCTAGCCAAAAAATTCAACCACAGACACAACAATATTGAATTGAAAAAATAATTTTGCAGCTCGAAATAATTTTTGTATGTTATAATCAGAAATAAAACCACACCACTGACAAAACATGTGCAATAACTTCGTTCCCAGAAAAAAGTGACTTTGATGATACACAAATAGTGTAATTTATAAAACTGCGAACTTTAAGCAATTTTTTTTCCCAGTATTGACACTTATAATAAAAATGAAAAAATAAGGTCTTTATTTTTCAGGATTAAAATGTAAATAGAAGAAAAATGGTTATAAATGTTAAACTAAATTAAAAAATCAAATAAGAGAGTTACAACTCTACACATCCAGTGTGCTTTGCCTTAGCTACTGAATGCTGTTGAAAATGACATGTAAAATATTATAAAAATGAAATATATATAAAGCACAAAAAGTAAATAAATCCTGTTGAAATTGAGACTATTATTATTATTAAAATATAAACATGAACTTCAAAGAAGTAAGGCAAGAAACAATAACTTAATCTTTAGTTTGATGTTTTTGATTGAAGTTTTTTATGGTGCAAAATATATTGGAAAATCAAATTATATAATTTACTCCATATGAATTTAATAACTTCTGGGAGCCCTGTGACCGTATAATATACAGGGTGAATAAAAAGTAAGGAACATCGATGCTACAGCCTTAAATAATAACTTTACGAAAAAAGTTTCTAATAAAAGTTTCCCATAAAGTTATTTGCTACAATTTGGCGTTTTTCATTTTTTATTAGATTGTCATATGTTTTAGCTATGACGTTATCGACATTTTTTTTAAATGGCAACCTTTACTTTTGATGGCATGACCAGTTAGTGCTTTTTATTCTCTATACAGCCAAGTAAAAATATCATACATTTGCATAATAAAAACTTCAAGAACAATCACGATAAACATTTATTTTTGTCACTGGCAACGTTTTTCATCAGGTACACTTATTGCAAGATAAACAAAAGACAATAGCAGTTCCACAAATTAGTTTCAAATCATATTTAACATCAATTTAAGAAATCAAAATGTTCAAACTGTTCGCCATTCACTGTCTGACAGTGGGCAATACGATCAGAAAATCCTCGAACTGCATTTTGAACTGTAGCAGGTGATATTGGATACAAATTTTTAGATTTTCCAAATTATCTGGTCTGTTTGTATACACTGTACTTTTAAGATGGCCCCATAAAAAGAAGTCAAGCGGGTTTAGATCCGGAGAACGCGCTGGCCACTCAATATGTCCTCTTCTTCCTATCCACCAATTTGTAAAAATTCCATCTAAATATTGACGAACATAAATGCCATAATGAGGTGGAGCACTGTCTTGTTGCAACCAAATTCTATCGTTCGGCGTGTCCGGATTTTCTGCATTTGGAAATAAACCCGCTAACGCAGGAACAAGTTCAAACCTCAAAAAATCCAAATACCGATCAGCATTTAATGTCAATCAAAGAAAAAAGGACCAAGAATTCTGTCTCCTTTAATTCCCGCCCACACATTTACTTTTTGTGGATACTGTGTGTGTAATTCTTCCATCCAATGTGGGTTATGTTGCGACCAATAACGGGAATTGTGCCGATTTACAGCTCCATTTAAAGAAACTGTGGCTTAGTCGGAGAAGATAATAGAATTCACAAACTGTGGGTCGTTATGGCACCTGTCCATCATTTCTTCACAAAAGTGAATTCTCCTATCAAAATCATCTTCTAATAATTCTTGAAGAAGTTTAACCTTATAAGGATGAAATTTTTCTGTATGTAAAATATTCAATACAGTTCCTTGACTAACATTATTATCCAGGGCTAATTGTCGAGTTGAAGTATGAGGATTTTCGGAAACTGTAAGCACAATGTCCAATATTTTATCGTCTGTTGCTATTTTAGGACGGCCATTTTATCCAAATCTTTGACGTGGCCCATTTCTCTAAATTTTCTTGGTTACAGAGAACCACGCAACAGGTTCATAATATGGATGTACAGTATTAAATAAAGCGTGAGTTCTTTTTATCGCCGTACCCGATCATCATGTAAATTTCGATACGTTCAGTTTCTGTTAAACGTACCATGATTAGAAATTCGTATTTAACACAGGACACAGACTAAATTTTAATCACTTATTACTGCTAACTGTCACAGAATTGACATTACAAATTTGCATTAGTTCAATTTTAAACATTTTCCAATAATTGACTACTATTGTCTTTTATTTATCGTGATTGTTCTTGAAATTTTTATTATGCAAAAGTATAGGTTGCCATTTAAACAAAATGTCGATGACATCGTACCTAAAACATACGACAATCGAAAAAAAAAATGAAAAACGCCAAATTGTGGCAAATAACTTGATAAGAAACTTTTATTAGAAACTTTTTTTCGTAAAGTTATTATTTAAGGCTGTAGCATCAATGTTCCTTACTTTTTATTCACCCTGTATATCTTTCCAAACACTGTGCAATAAAACATAAATATTAACACACCTGCCAAAATGCAATAAAATACTGCACCGAAGTTAGAGATACATATATGCAGTAAATAAGGGAATACCCCAGGAATAGTATGAAGAACTTATAGTTAGTGAAGCACACACAGTTGTTAACCCAAGGGCAGTGATGGTCCATTTTTAACACACATTCTCCACAAACTGAACAATGATGTGCACGATCTGGTTTTATGTTTCGGCACTTTTCACAGTACCTCACAGCTCCGCTCGTAGTGCGGTTTACATTTGGTAAATCCCTAGAAAATGTCTCTAAAATGTACCGTTGAATGTCTTCATTATCCGCATGTAGTAATCTATCATATTCTCCTTCTGGTAACTTAAACTGAAAACAATCCATTAAAATATGTACCACTAAATAAGATTTGAATTACCTTTTCAGGCACTATTCCAATATCTGTGAAGATCGTTTTCCAATATGCCCAACAAAACATTATCAAAGTGATGTGGTATATAATTAAATATATTGCTTTCTTTACTACTGAATGTATGGTGACTAAAAATTAAAAACATCTAGAAATCAGCACTAAACGTGAAATTAATATGAACCAGACTTTTTAACTAGTATTTATTTATATCGATAAATTTGATTCTCAAATAATACACAGCTCCGAAATGTAGTAGTAGCTCTCTCAACATTTTTCAGTTTACTTTTGTAATATATAAATTTGATATTCATTTACTTATAACAAAAAGAGAATTAAATACCTAACATAAACACATAATTTCCTATTAAATAAGACAACAGCTATTATCTGTAGCTATACAAGGACAACATCTGAATCTGTATGCTTACAAAAGAGCTATGCACATTAAGATTTTGTTTTAATATTTTAGGTACCTATATGCAGTCTTTTTTAAAGGTTCTCATTGTTTCGATGTCTTAGTTATATTATATTAACCTAAAGCAACAGAATAGTTTATATGCTATTATTTACGGTCATTGTAGGATTTTACTAGTATAATGGGAGTTTTAAAAAGAAGCTGCCAAAAATTAGTTTCTAAACGGGTTAAAACTAAGACATAGAGCTTATTTTAGCACAATTTTTTTATCAAAGGTATGACTATTTTTGTTACACCAAGACATAGCATTTGATAGAATTATTTATTCAGTTATAATATTGTATTTACCTATGCAGAGTTGATATACGTAGGCATAATAGGACCACAGCACTATTGTCACTATAAATAATACAGGAATCCACTTAACTGCCTTTATACACCAAGCACACCTGCCTCTGCTGTTTTTCCTGTCAATCCTAGGAATGGCCATATTTTCACTACCATTTATTGTAATATTTGAAATGCGTCAAATATTGTTAATACTAACATACTCAGATAAACAAATCCACAGCGATGTTTTTCTTACTTTTTATTCTTAATTTTTTTGCCATGCCTTGACATATCTATCATTTGAGGGGTGGGGTTGACAGTAACTTAACCTAATATATTCTATGTTTGGATACGTTTATATGTTCAGAAAATAAAATCATAAACATTCATTCGAGTCGGATCAAAACACAAACCGATCTAACAATAACAGTTTTAAACCAATATTTGTTTCAAATATTAATATTTTAGAAAAAAAGCTGTGAAATTCGTAAATTCAGTTAATAATATTATGAAACTGTTACCAATGCGTTCAGCATCGCAGATGGTTTAACTTTTTGCCGATTAACAAATTTTATAACCTATTTCTATATAAAAAAGTTTACACTTTAACGCATCACTAACCAAATTAGAAGAAAACTGGACATAAAGAAGCATAGAAACTAGAAAATAACAATCATTTATTAATTATATAACTCTTCGTCTCAATTTTGTTTTATGCACTACATTTACTTTTAATATTTAACATTGCCAATGGATATTCCCGGATAATTATTAATCGCAAATGATATTTTACTGTTGTTTAAACATGCGCAAGATATTTCCCAACACGTATTAAACGTAGGTCCACTATAATATATTTTGCAAAGAGTTCTGCAATTCTTTTATTAAAATAAAATAAAATTTATATTGTTTCACAATTTTTCAATAATTCAGATAATTGAATTATTGTATTTCGATTAGTTTATTGACTAAATTTATCGTTATGTACGTGCATCATTGTATTCATCTATTTTATTTTTGATGTTAAGAAAAAACAAAACATTTATTTAAAATTATCGTAATTTCAATTAAAACCTGCGATATTACAAAACGTACTGATTCATATTAGAATAACTTAATACTTACAGTCAGTCAACTCCTTCAGCAGACATTTACCACCATACCATAACAGAGATTGGTTGTTTTATTATTAGCATTAGCATTAGCAGTTTGGTAAAAATTCTGTCCTAGGAAACCTTCTATGATACGTATTACTAGCATGATTATTGATATTAAAGGTCGATTCCTCACTGTATAGTACTTTTGCCACAGTTTGGCGCCCAGTCACGATTTTCCTCTGACTATCGCAAACAGTTCAACCTCTGTTTATCTGAAAGCAGTATTTTCTTGCGTGCTTTTCCATCTGCGGAGTCTAAAATTAATTCTCACAGTAGATGGACACAAACTCACACCAGTTTACAATTTCGGCATACTTTCTGATTACTCGAACAACGGTTGATTGATTACACTGCGCTTTATTAACGATTTCAAGGGTGGAAGCTTCTTCGTTATAGTGGTAAATGATTGCACACCGCTTTTCGTTGGATAATTTGATCTGTTTCTTTTGGGTGGCCATGATACAACTTTGATGACATGTGCACGGTTAGTAAGTAATTTCTCTTCACCTCATCATTTTTCAGAGTTGTAGATAACGTATTAAAGGATTTAGGCAACAATGTTTATTTCATTTTTTCTACCAAATTCTAAGATCGCAGTAAGCAATTACATAGTAATGATAAGATAATTAAATCTAAATGTTACACATTATGTAGAAAAGTTATGTTAAACTACAAGAAACATTTGTGCACTTTGGTGATGCAAGACTTTTTTCACACCACTATGTACAGGCGTTTACTAAGTGCAAATTTTGAAAACATTAAATATTTAAACATAAATGTTACCGTATAGTAAAATCAATATAATAAATAAATGAATAATATGTTAAACCTTATTAAATGTTATTAAATTTACTGATATTGACTTTTATAATATTTAGAAAAATTTTCACCGATTGGAAAAGCGACTGTAGTTCTGTTGCTATAAACAGCACCAATTATTCAGTGTAGCCATATGTTTGCAGCAAAATAAAACCATAAACATAACCTAAAATTTTTGAATGGCTATAAACTGCGTGTGTTTGTGGAAAATTCAGGTTTTTGAAGGAACGGAAACAACAGTTTTTAAATAAACAGCACATTAAACTCTTTACATTTAACGCAGCACGATTTATCGACCTTAAAACTAAATTTTTATTGTACGTAAAGGTGCCGACGTCAACAAAACTCAAAAGGCACAGTTTGTTTAAAAACATATCTTAGGATTTATCTGGCTACAGGCAACTGGGTGTTAAACAGTATGTGATAAAACATTATTTATTCTCAAACGTGAAAGTGACGCTATCGAGACAGACTCCACTTTTTTTTTTATTATTTAGAAGATAATGGTTATTAAATCAAGTGTGTTTGTTGCAGCTTTCAAGAATTGAAAATTAATAAAATTTTGCATCATAGGGGTTGTAAATTACCCTGTATTAAGTTGCTCTGTTAGGTGTTCAAAGTGTAAATGGCATGTCACTTCACCGACAATGTTTACACTCAAATCTTCACCCCAAGAGAGTATCAAGTGGAACTCCTGGATGCGGCGAAAGGAAAAAACACAATTGTGTGCTCGAGCACAAGTACAACGAAAACATTTATCGCCGTAAAGCTCCTTCAAGAAATGGCATGGGAAATGCGAACAAAATCAGGCAAACGAGCGATTTTTATTTTGGACTTGCAAAATATTACCATAATGGCATCTTATATCGAATTACTTACAGATCTTTGCGTCGTCACTTTTATAGAAAATACAGTGGATTTGGAAAAATGGAACTTGTACACAGAAAAATATCCCGTTATCGTAACTACAATAGAAACCTGTCAAAACCTTCTTGTAGCCGGTTATTTAGATCTCAATAAGTTAAATTTGGTTGTAGTCGATGATTGTCTTTATGGAGAAAAACAGTTGTTATTAGAACCATTAATGAATGAATATCGTAAGCTTGTAGATCATAAACCACGAATATTAGGTCTGGCTGCAGGTTTATTAGGTCCTGAATTGCAACCTGAATGTTTAGAAGATGAACTACAACGTTTAGAAAAATTATTATGTTGCTCTGTTAATACTTCGAACGAACTAGTAACTTTATTAAGATTTTGTTGTCGCCCAAGGGAACGTTTAATAGAATGTGCAAAAATGATCTCAGTACCTCTACAGGAACAAATAGAAGCAATAGTGTCAAATGCACAAAATTATTTAAAAGACCATAGGTTTGATCCAAGCGAAATATATGCCGACGAATTTTTAGAGGAACTACGTCAAGTACCTGACCCAAAAGAACAACCACAAGAACTACTAAAAGACTTCACAGAAATTCTGAAAGACTTAGGCCCCTGGGCTGCTGATCAGGTTGCCCTTAATTTTTTGGGATTGATAGAAAAACTAAAAGTTAAAGTACCATATGAACGACATTTTTTACTACTTTGTATGGTGTCCACAATAATGGTGAAAATTAGGGCAATTTGTGATTCGGCATTTCAAGAATTATCAGATCTAGAACGTGTTATCCAGTATTCATCACCTAAAGTATTACGCTTGTTAGAAATTCTTAAACAATTCAAACCAACTGGTGAACGCCCTATAGAAATAGTAGAAAATAATTCAGAGGCTGTTGTCCAGTGTAATGGTATACCTTCAACGACCAAGCCACCGCGTGGAAAAAATGTTAGGGGTTCTCGTCGTATTTATGCACCGCGACCACAACAAGAAGACAGTTTGTGTGCTCTAATTTTTGTTCGTAACCGTTTCACTGCCAAGGTCATCTATACGTTGCTCTATGTAAGAATTTTTATATTGCATTTAAAATCAAGATTTCTTATACAGGGTGTAGAAGTCGGAGGAGAGTGAGGCTAGAGTAACTAGTTAAGTTAAAACAGTGTAAAAGTTTTCTGTGAATGTAAAGGAAAATGTTATAATACCAAAATCATAAAGAACAGTTATTATAGCACATATAAAAACTACAAACTAATATTTTGTCCTGAAGCATAACTTGAAAATTGCTATACCACCATGGGGGCAAAACAAAATGCCTACAAATTTGATTTTAAATGAAACCGTACATAATGGAATGCTAATGGGCCAACGGCTATTCCACAAATTTAACAAAAACATTAAAACTACCATAAAATAAAAGATACTAATTACTTAATTATGATGTTTGTTGGATAAATGTAAATGAAAACACAGCCATACCTATATTTTTCACAAATTAACAAAGCAAACTGCATAATTTATACAAAAGATATTAACTGCTTATAAATACAACTATTTACTGTACATGGTGTTAATCTTAACAAATACTAGCCAAATGGAATTGTTTAATATATCTCTCCTACTAAATTTCTTGTAGAAACAAACATTCTGCAGCTGTGCCTATTACTGCTAGCATTAAATTAAACAAATTGAAACTGATATTTATAGATAAATTAGGGATGAATTAAATATTTTATAAATAACAAATAATTGTATTTAATAAACCTTTCAAGTGAAACTAAAAATGTTTACAATATATGTTGTTTTATAATTTGTTTATGTTATACATCATTTTTAATAGTAAAATAGCCATGATTCTACAAAAAAAAATGTATTTCAGTAATTCCACTCATTAATTTTTTTATAGCAGCAAGTCCAACTTGTTATTCAAGAAAATAATAACATTTTAACTTTAAGCTCCTGCTTTTCACTTTAATCATGTGACTTTGAATTTAAGAAATACGAAGTTGGTTAAATTTGGGGAAAGTTATGTAATTTAATGCTGAGAATGCTGAGTAATAATCTAAGAATAAATTTAATTTATTATTTTTGACTCAACAACAAAAAAAAGAAAAATGTTGATTGAAGTTCCTTTTGTTATTTTTAGATATTGTAAAAAATGAAAAAGCATTCTTAAAACAACTTTTATTATAGTTGTATAACAAGCTGATTAAAAAAATAATACAATGTTTTATTTCACAGATGCACCACCTGGTTCATTTTTTCTTATGGCAGCCATATTTCTTTTTTTATAACTTTATAGCAAATTGTATGCTGATTTCAATAATGAATAACACTTAATAGTGCACTTAATTTACATCATACACAATATTTTTTTACTTTAACTTAAAACAACAACTGATATGTCTGGTTTTTTGTCCAAAAACAAAAAACATAAGTGAAATTCATTTTTTTGATTATTGCTGCATATCAAATTATGCAACTTTTCCTCAATTTATCCTACTTTGTATCTCTTACGGTTTCCTAGATCACAATGGTACTGACGAATTTGATACACCCTGTTGTATGGTCACTTTATCTATAGTTTTTATATACTTTGAAACAATTCTTATTTCTTGTAAACCATAATTGATGCCCTTTTTTAAACTTCATTTTGTTTTTCAGACTATGAGTCAACATGATGATGATTTTTGGTGGGTGTCAGCTCAGTATACCGTAGAAAAAGTAGCTGATCCTATCAAAGAACCTCGTGAAGCAGAATTGGAGTACCGTAGGCAAGAAGAAGTATTACGAAAGTACCGTACACATGATTGTAACATAATGGTTGCTACGTCCGTTTTGGAGCAAGGCTGTGATTTACCAAAATGCAATTTAGTTGTGCGATTTGATGTCCCACTATCATTCCACAGTTATGTGCAAAGTAAAGCTAGAGCTCGTGCTGTAGATGCTCATTATTTGATTCTAGTGAATGAGCACGACTTACACCTTTTTATCGAACAACTTGCAGAGTATATGGAAGTGGAACGAACATTATTAAGGCGTTGTAAAGGTCTTGAACCTGATGAACAAGAAGAGCTCGAAGCTGATCGTTATTCCGCATGTGTTCCTGTTTATCAGCCTTCTAAAGATGAGAATGCTCCCAGTGTAACCTTTTCTACTGCTATTACACTTGTTAACCGATACTGTGCTAAATTACCAAGCGATACCTTTACTCGTTTAACACCATTGTGGGATATATCTAAAACAGGAGATGACTATGTTTGTACTCTTCGATTGCCTATTAATTCCCCTGTCAAACAAAAAATTACGGGTTTTTCAACAATCAATCCACTATTAGCATGTCGCGCAGCTGCTTTCAGAACGTGTCAACTTTTACATCAAACTGGTGAATTAGATGACAACTTACAGCCAATCGGTAAGGAAAATTTTCGTGCCAGTGAAGAAGATTGGAACAATTTTGTATTGGAGGCAGCTGACGAAGCACTCACAAAAGACAATATAGAACCCAGACCAGGAACCACAAAGCGCCGTCAGTATTATTATAAACGTATAGCCGATGCTTTAACAAATTGCTTACCGGTGTCTGGTAAACCGACGTTTTTTTATAAAATTGTTATGACGCTAACATGTCCACTGCCAGAGGAGCAAAATACCAGAGGACGTAGAATATATCCGCCAGAAGAATCTAAACAAGGATTTGGTATATTGACTTCCAAAGAAATACCAAAAGTAATGAAATACTTGTAACGAGTTTGATGTGTTTGATTAATAATAAATCATGTTGTAGATCTGCGCATTTCCTATCTTTACAAGATCGGGTGAGGTTAGTGTTGATTTGGAGCTGTGCTCTGATTCGTTAATTATGACCCCGGAGCAAGTAGAGAAGATTAGTGAATTTTTGAATTATACTTTTACAAGTGTTCTTCGTTTACAAAGATATCTAATGTTGTTTGATCCAAATGCATCAGATAATTGCTATTTGATTGCACCAACACGTGATGGTAAACAATTATTTTATTTGTGTATGCTTTCTAGTTATAAATCTTTATATTAATATGCACTTCATTGTTTATTCTATACTGTGATCGAGAATATATATGTGCTAACTTGATTCCTGCAACTTATTATTGGAATTAAGCATTTGTCAGTAGTAGGTTTGTGTGAAATTGAATCTTAACCATTTGAGGTTATTATTATTATTATACGTGTTACCAGTGTTGTGAGTTTCCCAGACATTTTTAAATTGGAAAGTTTCCTACCTGAAGTTTGTTAGAAATTTTTGAATGCAGTGTAAGACTGGAATAAACTTTTATGAATGTAGAATTTTGTGTCAATAATTTTTTTTAATGAAATTATTTTTAAAATGTCGCTAATTTGGTATGCTCTTAGGGCATTGTGCCACTAATCTTTATCATTTTTACCTAAAAGAAAAACTATCATATATTTTGCTCAAACAATTGCTTGTGTAGCTGACGGCACACCTTACTTTGTTGTACCAGCAGAAACTGCTTCCTGACTGGCATTCATTGCATAATAAGTAGAGCAAGCTGAACAGAAAACAGCGAGCGCTTTGATACATTTGTTTGATTTTTAGAATACAAAGGGTTCGATGTTATGTATCTGCTTTCTATACCAAACTGAACAGTCATGGAATGGAATAAAAATATAAAGCTTCTGTTATCGTTGTTGAGTGAGGTTATGTCTTGTTTCCCATTAGAGGACAAATTCTCTTTCCAGGGTTGTTCAGAAATGGAAACTTTCCTAGTTAGAAATGTACTAGTATTTACAACAAGTTTATGTTAATAGTTTTCTTAAAAGAGAGTCGTACCAACAAAATTATTATCTCTATGTTTAAGTTTTATTACAGTTTTTTTTAATTCTACTGTGTATTATTTAAGATTGATTTATAAAAAAGGTGACATTTGTTCAATTTAGTAGTTTTGGATGTGTTACACTACAGAGTCCTACAAATGCATTGCACCAAGGTCTTTTGCAAAAACTGTACAAGCTTTAATGGAAAGTTATATGCAATATTAGGTTACTTTTTTGAGCTATTTAAAAAATGAGAATTTTTTGTTATAGTAGTATTATGAAAAATTTGTACAAGAAATTTTGAAAAAATCTTATAATTAAAGAATCTCATAATCCTCTAACAAGTGAGTATTGAAATTTATTGCGCTATTAGAATGTTAAACAGATACAAAAACAAGTGGGACCTCTGTTGTTTTTGTAAAATTGATTGGTTTGCGGAAAGTGTAAATTGTAGTGTAACTGAAATTTACTGATAGCAGTACAGGAATATCTAAATTTATATGCAAATCAAAGATAACACCATCAAATGGTGTTGATTAAATATGAATGGAATTTAGGAGTTTGTGATATACTTAATGTATAATGTAATCCAAGTAAATATGTATTATTAACCAACTGCTTCCTTTTGATCTATTGCCTGTATCATGTTGAACAAAACTTTATAAAAAATTACTTGTCGGCCTAAGCTAGGAATATTAAAAAAACATATAGGGCAAAATATCCAATTTTGTTGCTTCGTGTGGTCTCACTTAAAAAATATGTTTATTTCTTAAAGAGCGTACACAAATATATTCAAAATTAGATAATTATATAAATATTTAATTCTCAAACCATTTAGGAAATTGAAAATGCATTTATTTTTCAATTATGAGTAGGAATATACAAACAATTTGAGAATGTAGTTTACTCAAGAATCGATATGATGTCTGTTCTGACGGCAGAATAATTGTTATCAATAAGTATTTTTCAATGGTAACTATTTAATATTGCATTTTTTGTCTGAATAAGTATTTCAGACATTTTGCCAGCATAGTATCTCATAATCTATTTGTTCATACTATATTGGACATCCTTCTGTATTATCAAGTTTGAAAATTGACAAATCTTGAATAATTTAAGTTGTTGGTTTTGAGAAAAAAATAAAAATTTTATGTAAAACTCATTGTTGTACACAATTTTAAATAATGAGAAATACATAATCATCAAAATTTTGTATTTATAAATACTTTTGTAGCCTCATATACAATATATTGAAAAATGCAGGGTTTTAAATTCATTTATCGTACTTTCTGAATCACTGCATTTTATGTTTGTAAAGGCTTATTAGATTGGGCCTGTTGTAATATTACAATTTGTATATTTTATGTATGCTTGGTTTCAGATGATGGTGGAACTACAGTTGTTGACTGGGAGTTTGTTGATCTCATCTATAAAAATCGGGATGTGCTACCACAAATTGTTCCAGAAGACGATCGTGTGAGCTACAAATTTGATCCCTCTCATTACAAAGACGCAGTTGTAATGCCGTGGTATCGTAATCAAGATCAACCACAATATTTCTATGTAGCTGAAATATGCGGTAATTTAAATCCAAAATCAAATTTTCCTGGGTCAGAATATGCCACTTTCGAAGAATATTATTTACGTAAATATGGTATCCAAATACAAAATAAGGAACAACATCTTTTGGATGTAGACCATACATCGGCAAGGCTTAACTTTCTTACGCCTCGTTACGTAAATCGAAAAGGAGTAGCATTGCCAACTAGCAGTGAAGAAACCAAACGTGCTAAAAGAGAAAATTTGGAACAGAAGCAAATTCTTGTACCTGAGTTGTGCGCTATCCATCCATTTCCAGCTTCTCTATGGCGTAAAGCTGTTTGTCTTCCTTGCATATTGTATCGTATAAATGCACTGTTATTGGCTGATCAAATTCGCCGAACTGTTGCCACTGCATTTGGATTAGGCAAAATTGACTTACAGAATGGTGAGTATTAACTTGAATAACATTTCTATATAAATCAGGGATCTCGAAACTACGGCCCGCAAGCACCACCAATCCAATGCCCGATATCCGGCCCTCCATAGTTTATTATATATATAAGTAAATCATACAAAATAATAAGCAGATGTTTTTATTTAATGACCAATTAAGAAACACAATAACTGACATACGTAATGAAATTGAAAATTTTCACTGTAATTAATGATATGAGATTTATTCTAAAAACTTACAATAAGTTACATACATAGGTAATTCACATAATGAATTAAACATTATATGTATGATTAATGAGATTTATGTAGCTGTAACTTTCCACTGACAATTGTTTGCTGTTGTGGATCAAGTTTACTAGTGGGAATTATCAGCAGCGACTTCAAATGCTTATCAATTACTTTGGATCTAAGATCTCTAAGTATCGATTTTTGTCAGACAATTGAGTTAATATATTTTCTGCAATATCATCTGCTCTTCGAGCCACAGTGTTTGCTGACAAACTGATGTTTTTAAATAAATTAGCTTTTTCTGGACACACTTCTTCTGCTGCTGCAATCATGCAGTCCTTAATTAATTCGCCGTCAGTAAATGGTTTCCCATGTTTCGCTATTGCATGAGCCACACGGAAACTAGCACGAGTTGCTGCTTCTTGTTCAGCATTTACTTTCTTAAACAACAATTGTTGAGATTTCAACCCGCGTTTCAAAGATTCATATTTTTCTAACCGTAGGCTTCCTGTAAATTGGGAGTAATTCTGAGAATGTTTAGTCTCATAATGACGTTTTATATTGTAATCTTTGAGGATTGATATTGTTTCATTGTAAATTATACACATTGCCTTATTACTTGACTCAATCACGAAATATTGATATCCCCATTGCTCTTTAAATGTACTGCACTCACTATCTATCTTTCATTTCTTTTCCATATTTATACAAATCCACACAAAAGCGACTAACTTCAAATCAAAATAATGCCAATTAATACTATTAAGAGCAGTTGTTCTGATGTAAACAAAATGCACGGATTTATCTTTAAGACATTTTTAATTAAATTAAACGCACTGTATTTTCTCTACGAAACTATAGTCACAAAACACACTAGTCGCACTATATTTCGCTTTTCAGATCGCACTTGTCACTCCGAATTCAAACTTTGGAACTGTCCAACTCTCGGTTGTCTCCCGTATTAATACCACGCGTCATCGGTGTGTAGAACATATTCGAAAACTCTCGAAAGTACTCGAATCTCCCAGACAAGCGATCACGCATCAGAATCTTTGCAGAACATGCTCTAGCTCTGCTACTCGCTACAAGATGGCGTTGTGTACTTCGACTAACCAAGCATAATTGACGTTTTTGCGTAATTCCGCCGCTCCCCACAAGATGGCACTGTACTATTGTAGCTTTGCCACGTCTCTACTCTCCGCAAGATGTCACTACTATAGATTTAGCATGGTCGTAAGTAGTCGTAACAATACGTAACGCACAGCACGCGCATCGGCCATCTCGGCCACAATGAAATGTCCTTGATCCTTGCTCCTAAGTACCAATCGAAATTGCGGACGGAGGGGAGTCCACCCCCGCGCCCTGCGTCATAGATATCTCACTTTCTGCCTAGTCCCAGTACGAAAACTTGCGCGTAATTCAAAACTGTAGTATGTTGATATGATGAGCTAGCTAGGTCTTGGCGCTTGGGACTTAGTGGAGGAGTCAGTGTAGCCCTTAGGCTAAAAAGTTTGGACCCCTGATATAAATGGTCACTAAAATTCAGTAGAGATCTTCAAGAAAAATTTAATATGGAATTTCTTAATTAATAATAATAATAATAATTCTTAATTATTAAAAATAAATTATATTCACTTCATCAAATAAGGCAACACCCGTTTTAAAATATTTACAAAAAATACCTAAAATTGTAGAAATCATTTTTGGGAAGATCACAAAATATCATGTGTTCACGTAATTTGTTCTTTGCCGAATACACTGTAAACCAGTATGTCGGTAACTTGGTTAAAAACAGGAAGAATAATTTCTATGAGTGCTCCAAAAAATTGCCTTAATTGGTAAATTACTAATGGGAATATTTACATCACTACATAATTGGTAGTGATTTCTTGAACAAGATGCAATAGATTAACATTTTCATAAAAAAGAATTTTCCCATTTAGTTCCGAAAATGTATGTTAATTTATGCCATATACTTAATACTTTTTACGCAAAAAAGATTTATAAATTATTTTTTGTCCCAAAAAAATTTTGTGTTTTAAATTATTTGTTAAAAAACTATGCACAAGAGGTAATGTTGATACATACATGGATTGAAGGTGTAAATGAAATGTAGTGTTCTATACAGGGTGAATCTTAAATGGCGGAAAATATTTACATCACGCGATTCTGTATCAAAACCTGAGCAAAAAATTCTACAAACGTTTTGCTCAAAAACGTTTAGCTTTTGAAGAATTCTTAATTAAAGTTCTGTAAACTTAGCAACACTGTGTGGTCAGTCGTACTGAGTTGTGTGTTAAGTCGCCTGCGATTCACATAGCAACGCACTTGATTTAATATGGAAGCTAATGAGATTGTATAGAGGCATACTAGACCTCCTTCATGGTAATATTCAAATTTTAATGTGCTGCTTGCATTTTTGAATTAACAGTACATAACTAATAACGTTTTCAGTTTTTTATTTTGTAAATTACAGCAATTGCTCAAAGTGGCTACCCCCAACTTCTATGCATTCCATACACCTACGTATTGCTCCCTTCTAGATTTTGAAGCGTATTGTTTTGTCGAATCATTATAACTGCTTCGTTGTTGTTGCTCTCGAGTATCAATTTCCACTGCATACACAAATGCTTTTAATGTTCCCCACAAGAAAAAATCAAAACGGCTTAAATCTGGGTTTCTTGGTGACCAAGGTAATGGACTGTCACGACCAATCCATTGTTCTGGAAATTCATGAAATAACCATTCTCGTGTTTGAATTTCCCATTGTGCTGGCGCCCCGTCCATTTGAAGAAGCATATTTCTTCTTAAATCTAATGATACATCATCTAATAGATCCCTAAAATCGGTGTCTAAGAATTCAACAAAATTATTCACGTTTAGGCGATCAGGCAAAATGTGTGCTCCTATAAGCCTATTATTAATAATACCACCCCACACATTAACGCTAAACCAAACTTGATGATTTGTTTGGTACAGTGCATGGGGGTTTTCAAAGGTCCATTGGTGCATGTTGTGGATATTAAATGTTCCATTTCTGGTGAACGTAGCTTCATCAGTCCACAAGATATGTCCAATCTGCAGAATCTGACTCTTTGCTGATAGTCTTCTGGTAATAATCCCTGTATTCCTTGATAATGATACAGGTGCAAGTCATTTGCCTGTAATAAGCGATGAACTGTTCTTTGGCTAACATCTAACATTCTGTCAATGGATCGGGTACATTGTTCTGGTTCATTTTTGACTACATTTAAGATATTTCCTTCAACCAGTGGTAACAGTACTCAATGAGGACGGCGTCTGTCAGCTACTGGAGTGGATCCAATTGTCGAATAACATTACTATTTGGATACCGTTCGGCATACAAATTAGCAGCAGCATTAAAATTGCTGCGACATTCCCCTAAAATCAAAAACTTGTCTGCATACTCCATGACGCTAATTTGGGAAATCAAACATAAATAAACTAAAATCAAACTAAACTGAAGGTAACACTAAGATAATGAATGCAAAGAGAATTAAATACGTTTCGATTAGCAAATTGTCACAGAAATGTCATTAAAAGTCAAATTACTTAAAATAAAAAAACTACGTCAAAGCCTATGTTTGTTTTAAAATGTAAAATTTGTATTGCACATTGTTGCAACATTTTTGGAAAATTCAAGCATTGCAGAAGCTTTAAACTTCGGATGGAAGTTCTGGGTAAACCAAGGGTATGATGACTACAATTAAAGATTGGTGATTCCTTTTGTTGATTAAACTACTGTTAAAAATCATCATTTCATAAAAATATC
>JABXWE010020688.1:0-15408 GCA_014611495.1 Limonius californicus | reverse complement strand
TGATAAGGATCACAATTTCCTACGTGATATGATTTACCATTGGATTTTAAGACGTTCTGCATGTACACCTGCAGAAGCTATATAACTTTTTTTTTGTAAAATCAAGCTCGCAGGTCATTTTTACAAGTTGATGAAAGCAGTAGCGCCGCACGAAAGATCTGATTAATTTGTTAATTTTTCAGGCAAAATAAAGAAGTATATATTCTTTATTTTGCCACTTTCTGTGGTTAAACGTGATAAGGATCACAATTTCCTACGTGATATGATTTACCATTGGATTTTAAGACGTTCTGCATGTACACCTGCAGAAGCTATATAACTTTTTTTTTGTAAAATCAAGCTCGCAGGTCATTTTTACAAGTTGATGAAAGCAGTAGCGCCGCACGAAAGATCTGATTAATTTGTTAATTTTTCAGGCAAAATAAAGAATATATACTGTGATCGATACACCACTATATAGAATGTATAAAAAAAAATATACAGAGTGCGTCAGTTTTTGGGCTTAAGCTCCTTTGTGAGTGATAAACTGTCTTGCAATAAACAAATGTTTTTGTATCGTAAGTCTACGCGCAACTCCAAGTAATTTTAAATAAATTAAATACTAGCAACGCATATATTACGAATGTTTTCATTTTAATTAATTAAACCTGGATCTGATCATCACAGGAATATATCGCTTGTCATCGAGCATTACAGTTAAATCCCTGAAATTACTAGGAAAACCATGTTATAAAACTAAATAATTAGCCAGTACAAGAATTTCATTAAATAACTGCTTGAATCATTTTTAATATCATTTCCAGAAAAATATCATAAATTTAAGGATTATCTAAAGTGCATTTGTAAAACCTTTTGTGGTTCATAAATACTTTATCAAATTGAGAGTGGCCCCAGAAAAATCTCAAAAACTTGTCCCTTATTTTAGTTTCAATCTAAACGCACGTTTTTGGGTAAAATTTGCGTAGAAGTAAATATTTTCTGATTCAAATAAGCTCAAAATGGTAAACCTATTTTCGGTCATTGTTTCCGGGACAAGCCATCCTTGTAAGCGGGGAATACAATAAAGTAGACAATGCAAATCTAACCATTTACTTCATAAACGTTCGTTATAACCCGAATTATGACATGCCCGAGCTCGTCTTAAGTTAGTTGAATTGTAAATATCTTTTAACAATATAAGTTAGGCTAAAGATATTGAACGCGCATTCATTCAATAAATACTGAGTTTTTCAAGATATTTATGTGGTTTTCTCATAAACGGTTTGTCCATGATTATGACATTTTAACCAAATAAAATTACTTATTAAGTGGGATCGTGCATCATTAAAAAGAGGTTCCTTTTAAATTGTTAGTCCTATTTTTGAATTAATTTGAAGGGTTCTTTCAGGCCCTAAAGGTAGAGCATTAAACCGAATTTTAAAGCACCCTGTATATATGTTGTTGCATAAAACAGCTCATTATGTAAATGTCAACACGGTTTTGCGCCATTTTAACGTCTAAGTGGGTGCAAAAATGTTAACCATAGCTTCTCACATGTTTTTCTTTGTGAAATAAATTGACATAATAGTCTTGACAATGCATGTGCACAGTTAGATGACACCGCAAGCCAATTTAGAAAGAAGCAAGTATGCGGACATCGGAGGTCTGTGACAAAATGTTCAACCAAGGGGAACAACACTGCATGGGTCAGCGATTGACAAAGTCATTGCAGAATATTGGAATTTACAACTAGAAACTTCTTGTCCACTTCGTTACTGTTGCTCGATCAAATAAGTACGATTTCTGCGCTTTTTAATTGTTACCGTAACTAAAGTATCCAGTTCATCTTACACACTTCAGTAACTGCAAAGAAAAAGCTTTTAGGATTTAAATTAAAATGTCTGTGGTATTACAGGAATTTTCTATTAACTGTGGACCTAACACAGTTTCTAAATAATAGGCATTTGATGATTGTAAACATTTAGTCTGCTTTATAATCTATTAATAAATAATCTTGCTGGTGAAATTAAAGTTTGCATAACTGTATCAACCATACAGATAGATATTTTATCATTAATTCCCCCTATTGTTTAGTATTGTTGTTATTCTTACTTTTGATACCTCTATATACTTCCCAATCTATTATTAGGTACTCTTCCTGGTGAAATTAAATTTTGGATAACTGTATTCACCATAAGGATAATGATTTTATCATTACTTTAGTTTATTATCGTCAGGCAGTTCCGGAAATTTCTAGTCTTGTTGTCTTTACCTTTGGTACCTCTTGGTACTGTTAAACTCATTATTAGATACTTTTCTTGCCAAATTAAAGTTTGGATAACAATATTACTGATACAGATAGATATTTTATCATTAATTCCCCCTATGATCATCAGACAGTTCCGAAATTGTTTAGTATTGTTGTTATTCTTACTTTTGATACAACTAGAAACTTCCCAATCTATTATTAAATACTTTTCCTGGTGAAATTATATTTTGGATGACTGTATTAACCATAAGGACAATGATTTTATAATTACTTCAGTTTATTATCGTCAGGCAGTTCCGAAAATTTCTAGTCTTGTTGTCTTTACTTTTGGTACCTCTTGATACTGTAAAATTCATTATTAGATACTTTTCTTGCCAAATTCAAGTTTGGATAACAATATCACTAATACAGATAGATGTTTTATCATTAATTCCCCCTATGATCATCAGACAGTCCCGAACTTGTTTAGTATTGTTGTTGTTCTTACTTTTGATACATCTAGAAACTTCCCAATCTATTATTAGATACTTTTCCTGGTGAAATTAAATTTTGGATGACTGTATTAATCATAAGAATAATGATTTTATAATTACTTCAGTTTATTATCGTCAGGCAGTTCCGAAAATTTCTAGTCTTGTTGCCTTTACTTTTGGTACCTCTTGATACTGTAAAATTCATTATTAGATACTTTTCTTGCCAAATTCAAGTTTGGATAACAATACCACTAATGCAGATAGATGTTTTATCATTAATTCCCCCTATGATCATCAGACAGTCCCGAACTTGTTTAGTATTGTTGTTGTTCTTACTTTTGATACATCTAGAAACTTCCCAATCTATTATTAGATACTTTTCCTGGTGAAATTAAATTTTGGATGACTGTATTAATCATAAGAATAATGATTTTATAATTACTTCAGTTTATTATCGTCAGGCAGTTCCGAAAATTTCTAGTCTTGTTGCCTTTACTTTTGGTACCTCTTGATACTGTAAAATTCATTATTAGATACTTTTCTTGCCAAATTCAAGTTTGGATAACAATACCACTAATGCAGATAGATGTTTTATCATTAATTCCCCCTATGATCATCAGACAGTCCCGAACTTGTTTAGTATTGTTGTTGTTCTTACTTTTGATACATCTAGAAACTTCCCAATCTATTATTAGATACTTTTCCTGGTGAAATTAAATTTTGGATGACTGTATTAATCATAAGAATAATGATTTTATAATTACTTCAGTTTATTATCGTCAGGCAGTTCCGAAAATTTCTAGTCTTGTTGCCTTTACTTTTGGTACCTCTTGATACTGTAAAATTCATTATTAGATACTTTTCTTGCCAAATTCAAGTTTGGATAACAATACCACTAATGCAGATAGATGTTTTATCATTAATTCCCCCTATGATCATCAGACAGTCCCGAACTTGTTTAGTATTGTTGTTATTCTTACTTTTGATACACCTAGATACTTCCCAATCTATTATTCGATACTTTTCCTGCTGTAATTAAATTTTGGATAACTGTATTTAACCATAAGGATAATGATTTTATCATTACTTCAGTTTATTACCGTCAGGCAGTTCCGAAAATTTCTAGTCTTGTTGTCTTTACTTTTGGTACCTCTTGATACTTTAAAATTCATTATTAGATACTTTTCCTGCCAAATTAACGTTTGGATAACTATATCACTAATACAGATAGATATTTTATCATTTATTCACTGTATGATCACCAGACAGTCCCTAAAATATCTACTGTTGTCCTTACTTTTTGCACGTCTAGATACTTCACAATCCGTTATTAGATACTTTTCCTAGTGAAATTGAAGTTTGGATATCCATATCAACCATATAGATGGGTATCTTATCACTAATTCAGTTTATGGTCAACAGGCAATGTCGAAAATTTCTAGTGTTGTTGTTGCCCTTACTTTTGGTATCCCTAGATACTTTACAATCCACGATTATATACTTTTCCTGGTGAAATTACAATTTGGATAATTTATCAGCCATACATATGGAGATTTAATCACGAATTGAGTTAATGATCATCAGTCGCGAAAATATTTAATTTTGTTGTTGTTATTACTTTTGATAGCTCTAGATACGTCACAATTCATTATTAGACACTTTTCTGGGTGAAATTAATGTTCTTATTGTTGCCCTTGCTTTTGGTACTTCTGGATACTGTTTTCTAGAATAAGGTAGATAGTATTGCTTGAAATATATTTACTTGCTGATAATCGGATGGTATATTAACAGTATATCTTATATTTATAGATATGTCGTGATTAGGACTTCGCGAATAAAAATAATATTCTGTCATTTTTCCTGGTTTGAATATTTCCCCAGAAAATAATCAGCATAAATAAACAGATGATGGTGCCCCAAAAATGCACTATATAGTAAATGGTGTCACTGTGTTCGAAATAATATTTATATTGAATACTAGGCTATTGGAGATAAAGCACTAAAATCTTATCTATGGTCCTAAATTAACTGATTGCTACGGACAACCATTTTTAGATCCCCGCCACCTCCCTCAACAGTATCAGGTTAGAACCCTTCTTGCTAAAATATCATACCAGATGGCAACCAAATCTTAAATCTAAGTATGTAATTTTGACGACAGAACTTGTAAATGTATTGGTTATTGGTTTTCTCGCAAAGTTTATTTTAAATAATCCTTTTCAAAGCTTTCTAAGGAGTTCGAAGTTATTTAGGTGACTAGCTTAGAAGGCCTATTTGCATGTTCTCTCTTAAAAATTACACATTTAGATGTCCAGTGGTTCATGGCCGTTTGGTCGAAAGATATGAGGAAATTTAGAATCAGTGATTCTGAATTTCCGCCTTTAAGTTTCATTCTTTTTTAAATAACCTCACATCAACCTCCGAATCATACTGCCTGTGTTTCTTTCCGGTACTGGAGAATTTCATTCAAGTGAAGAAGTGCGTATGTAGGTTTCTGTATTTAATTAACTAGCTTTCTGCAGGTGATCTGTGCAGACTTAAAGGTGTCGTATTATATACTATTAAGATAAATAAAATAAACAGCAGTGAGTGGCATTGAAGAGTTAAGAGCAAGGTGAAGGTTTGAAAATCGCAATAGCGTGGAGAACGCGAGGCCGTTGACTCAAAGAGGCCACCTAGGAAGTATCTGCTCTCACATACCTCGCAGTTGGCTTCCTTTTTTTCAGCTTTCTTGTTTTAGCTGTACTTTATTTTCTTATCAAATCTTTGATAGTATAGACCTTTCTAATTAACGTTCCTTTTTGTTTGAAATACCTTCAAAATAATGAGTTTTTTGAATATAAATGTACACTTGGATACCTTTCTGATTGATTAAAATTATTTAATTAAGTTTTTATTTAATCCTCAGCCAGCAAATTATTATTCAACTTGTTTCGTACTGAAAAACTATTTTAATTAAATGGTCTGGCATTTGTTTTCCTCTTAATCATATTATACATTTTATACAATTATATGATTTTTTCTTGTCCTTTAAAAATATTTCTCAAAATTAGTGCTGAAAGTGTGTCTCAAGTACATGTAATTTCACATTTAGGTATAAATCAAAGTTATGCAATAATGTATTCATCATAAGTCATTAAAATGACAAAACAAGTATAATAATTTAGCAGAGTAAATTATTATTAGACCATTGATAAATCTATTTGCCTTTTTTAAAAATAGAGACTCAAGACATGGAATTGATTTTATTGGACTGTCCTGTGTACTGTCAATTTATTAGTATTTTCAGTAAACGGTTGATATGTAAATAATTAAATGTACATTAATTTTAATAAAGAACGTTGTTAAAAATAAATTAAGAATTGGTGTATGAAGCATGACAATTTTAATATAAATTTTACAAAAAGTGTCAATTGCATCCTTAAGCGTATATATAATAATAATAAAAATAAAGTTTTATTTGTATACACTTTAATGCTAGTTTACCAGTAGTGAAGCATAAGTTAACAGAACAATGTCTTTCGCCAAGTTTTTGGACAAAAAACAATATTAAATACAATTCTGTTCAGAAACCTTCTGAAACATTTTGTCTATTTTTTCCAGAACTAGAGTTCAGGAGTATTTTAACATTCATGATTCATATTGTTTTTGACACAAAATCAACTGGAAAACGGTCTCATGTTCATTGACTGTTTCTGGGGTGTTTTCTGTGGTACAAGTTTCTCTTTTTGTAGCAATAATATGTGATTCACACTACCTGTAATCATCTTGATATTTACTTCAGAAAGTATGTGTCATGTATTACGTCATATAATTACGTTAAATTGACGCCTTGATGCAAAACACGTCGTGAATGTTTTGCGTTTGGAATAAACTGGTATACACCGTTACATTGTTGGCATTCTTCATATTTAAATATCTATTGGCTGTTTAGTCCATGTTCAAGTTTAAGAATCCTCCGGGCGAATGCCTGATTTGTAGTAAGATTGTAGATATATCAATCAGGAAAGAAATGATCGATGCTTGGCTAAAGCTTCTTAAAACTTAACGGCAATTCATTAATTATTACATAATGTTTTAGATTAATTTAGCTATTACGATTGCAGATAGAAAATTAAATGGCTATTGTAAATAAAATGTAATTCATGTTTTTCAGAATTCTAACCATCTCACTTGACAATAACTAACTGTATAAAAGTATTTAAAAGTAAATTATCCTAATATCCTTCGCATTTACACAAACGTAGCCTTGGTATTCTGTGTTTGCTTTACGAATCAGTAAATTTTAAAGTTTACTCATCCAAACGAAATGGAGTGAAATGGATTGTCGCATGCTATAAGTTTATTTATAAACCATTTCAGCTTGAGTACGTTAAAAATGCATTAACTATTTTAAATTTTGAGTGAATAGGAAAACTATCCACAAATATTGCTTTTTCCGAGAAATAATTAAAAATTTAAAACAAAAAAATTATTTAAACTTTTTTAAGTTAAAAATAGGTTGAAATAAGTGCATGATTTGTTTGATGATGATTGATTATCAGACAAAGACCTCCCGGTCTCTAGTTGTCATATTTACAGTAGCACTCAAAAAGATTTCACAAAATAATAAATTAATGCTATTGAAAAATTATTTCACTTATATAATCAATTTATTGCGCTAAAACTAAACAAATAAATAAAACGTTGTTGTGTGTCTCATATGCCTCATTTCTGTAGGCCCGTGGTGGTTATGACACTTGCCTATAGATCCAAGGGACGCGGGTTTGATCCTGACCAAGGTCCAAGGACCAAGTAAAGCAGTACAGCACGATATAAATCACTACTGGAATTGGAACTGGCCCAGTTGGGCAAAATTCATAATTAGTTTGTACAATGGGCTAAATATGGCTTACGTGCACATTAGAAATACTTGGAAAACCGCGTCCTAGATCTCGCTCAATCAAAATACAATGAAATACAAAATGCCTCATCCCTCATAACAATTAGATTTCACACGATCACATAGTGAAATATTCTAAAATACGAAGGTGTGAAATCGTTTTGAACGCTACTGTATATAGATGCATACTAAAAAATTAATTAGGTACGCATCTACGTTGAAACCTACCTACAATATATCAGTTTTAAAAGTAATCTTTATTATGACTAAATAACTGCGCACAAACTTGCTTATCTCTCATTTTCGTATTTCATTTAACTGCAATTATGACCTTGCTCTGTAGTTTTCTTTTAATCACTGTATTAGTACATAACAGAACCGAACTGGTCTAATTTTATTTCTACAACAATTTGCAAATTTTTCCTTTCTGAATGTTTTACTATTAATTATTATTAAGACTTTGGAGTCATTAATTTAAGAACGTTGCAAATGCAAACTCAATTAAATGAAACCATTGTGTATTAAAATTGACACAATTGTTGAACTTAAATTAAGAACGTATGTAATTTTATTTTGTAGAATAGTTTAATTAAGTAGCGATATAAAGTTTACAGATAATCAAAACCTGCTTAAAAAGAAAACGAGAAGACTATTCATAGATTTAGAACCCTATAACTGAGTGCTTTAATTAACGATAATGTAACACACACACATTTTTGTGTATAATAATTGTAATGTCTGTATTTGATTTGAGACAAAAAAATATTATTGAACCCAGATCCTACATAACGCTACTTCACATAGCACTGGTTCATTATAACGCGGTTTGTATATTATTCAATTATTATTTGAAATGAAGAAAATTGCAAAAATGTATGCCAAACAAGACTTCTCAAAAGCAGTTGCCATTAAGGTAAATTAACCAATGATATATGGATATTTTACTTAACGTTATGATTGCACAGCGCTGATTCGCATGGCGCTTATTCGCATGACGCTTATTCGCATGCCTGTGAATGGCGCCAATTTCCATGGCGCTGATTCGCTTGGCGCTGATTCACCTGGCGCTGATTTTTATGGCGCTAATTTGCATAGCGCTTATTCCCATGGCGCTGATTTGCAGGGCGCTGATTCGCATGGCACTGATTCGCATGGCACTGATTCGCATGGCATTGATTCGCAAGCTGCTGCTTCAGCTAGCTCTAATGCGCAGAAAGTTTATTCGCATGGCGCTTATTCGCATGACGCTTATTCGCATGACGCTTATTCGCATGCCTCTGATTTGAAGGGGTTGATTCCCATGGCATTGATTCGTATGGCGTCAATTCACATGGCACTAATTTTGCAGAGAGCTGATTCGCATGGCACTGACTTATATGACGCTCATATGCATAACGCTCTACCTCCCGAGAACGCACATCGAAGTTGAGCGGGGTCTAAGTGTATTATAATTAAATTTATATTAACATGCAACATTGCAATTGATTGAATTGATATAAGTCCGAAACTGTAACTCTTATTGGCAGTTCTTAATTCATTTGGGCTATAAAAAAATTTATGGATCTTTTTGTTTAATTTTTTGCACCTTTCTTCAAGGTTCTTGTAAACACGCATTATACGGGAACATTCATTGAATATTATCAGTTAATTTTCGAATCAACCCACCTGATTTTTTGTAATATTGATCTAGAAGAAATAAAGTTTATGCAGCATACCTTCATTGCATTACTAATCCTAATGTTATGTTTGTCTTCATGTGCTGAATGAACTTAATATAGTTTGAATGAGTTGCTTTTGAACGACTGTTAGAAAGGTTTATCTTTATGTTTAAGCGTTTTATCAGATAGTAATCACGTAATTATGCAATTCATTATCCACACCAAATTACAGTTTCATATAAAGATCCGCACATGTTCTACGAATTGTTTTACAACAAGCCGCGGACACCCACACGTAATCACTTTTAATGATAATTATTAAAAGTGCATTTTGCATGCACGCCAAAATTAATAAGCGTGTAATGAAGAGATAACTTTTGAAGGCCATCTCGACTTTGAAAGTACGATTAATGTACACTGGAATATTTTGGGAGAAGTTATAATTTAAAATGAGCTTAAATAATTTGTCCTGTGTTATAATTCTAATTACCTATTTATTCATGTTGTCATGTAACATAAACTACGTTTTCATTACAGACAATGCAAGAAGTATTAAGAGTGAATGCCGCTGGGGATTTAACTGTGGAATGGAACCTTCTCGAAAAGGATCTTCCAGGTGTTGTACTTCATGACAGGCTAATGACGGATGCAGCTTTGGGAACAAGACCTATCAAATCCGAACATTCCTATAGTTTGGCTTCAGATGGAGATTCTTTACCCGATTCGCCGATATCCAGCCACAAAATGGATGGTAATGTATTAGGCATACAATATTAGCTAATTAATTTATTATATAACAAACCCCTTTAAAAAGAGGTTGCCTCATAACGTATTTTTATCACCAAAGACAATGGTGACGCAAGTGATGAAAGCGAATAAATAACATTTTAGACATAGGGTTGAACTTGATAAAAATAGATGTTTAAAACTGTTCCATGTCGTCAAAACAACCATGAATAACATTACATTGAGTTGGTTTAATAAATAAAAAAAAAATTGTGTGTGGATGTAGTTGTAACATTTTGATATGTAAATTGTATAGGTACTAAATTTCTAATGATAATGTCAGAATTGAGAATAGGCAACACATGGTACATACATTTCAACGTTTTCTCATTTCCTGTCTATCTCTTAAAAGCCAATTGGTGTTTGCTTTCTTTGAACAGAAAAAGTTTTGCACGTTCAAAAAATAAGATAAAAAGAGGAGTTTCAAATATGTATTTAACACAAACGTAAGCGAGACTAGGAGATAAAACATATGTAAAGGCTTTTTCAAGTCGATATAAAAGTTAAATCGGCAAACTTATAATGTATTTTTTTCGTGATTACAGTAATATACAAAGATCGTACTAGATACATATTTACATTTTATTTAAGTTATTTTAATTCCATCCCAGGAATCAAACTAATTTCAATATTACAGTTTTTGCATTTTAGATTGTTTAATTCAAATTAGTAATATCGTTGTTTTTACCATTCGCTTTTAGATATGCCCACTCATATACTATTTGCAAATATCGAATACTAAAATATTTTTCGCAAATAAGTTATTGTAAGCAGGTATATGTAAAGCACATACCCAGTAATGCAGTTAGGAGACGGGAGCCGATTACAATGACATTAATAGGAAGAATTCCTCGTTCATAGAAAGACTTTTATTGCTGTTGCTGCTAGGCAAGATAAAAGAGAGTCGTGGAAGGAAGGCCCCTCGAACTTTTGCAGTTTATTCAAAAATTCTGTTTTGGGAACTCACAAATATTGTAATGGGTAATACTACGAATTTTCCATACAATTGCTGTTAATGTTGCTAGCTGTAAGAAGCGCTTTTCTAAATTAAAATTGATCAAGAATTACTTAAGATCTAAGGTGAGTACCTTGCGGTTAAGAAATCTTACCGTACTGTCTACAGAACAGCAACTGATAGATGAAATAAACTTCAACAATATCATCAACAATGTTGCTAACAGAAAACCAAGGAATATAACATTGTAGAATATTGAAATTAAATTTTTCCTTTCGAAAATAAACATGGAGACTTATAATCTATTCACGATTGATTTGCCATCCAACAGGCTGTGGAAATCTGGGGGAATGTGTGGTATCATTGAAATTTGTCAATTAATTAAGTAGGGGAGTCTAGAGCTGGCAACAGGGCAATTTCATTTTGACATTGCTAGAAATCAATCAAATAATATTTAAGAAAGGCAACTTAAGAAAAAAAAACACAGCCTGCTGGATGGCAAATCAATCGTGAATAGTGAATAATTCTTTTTCCGAAACGTCATTTTAACTTTTAGTCTAATGCCCGATTGCACCGCCCACAGTTGCTCACTTAAATACTGTAAGTGTCCTTTACATTTAAGCCGTTGAAACCGTCCACTTAAAAATTTAAGTACCTCTTAAAAGCACCAACGCATGCGCTGTTTACAAATGTCACTGTCCGGATTGTTGAGGTTTGAAGTTTGGGTTTTTATAATGGATTTTGAAGATTTGGAATATAATGAAGGCGATGAAGATATTTTGAATATAATCGAATTTGGCCAAATATACCAGCGAAGTATTTACTTTGACACGTTAAACAACGAAAATTTTTACAGAAGGTTTAGGTTAACTACAGGAACTACGCTGAAATTCTTAGATTAATAGAGAATCAGTTAGAATTTCCAAGCGACATATAAGTATCTATTCGAAGTAAAAATAAAACGCCAAGTCTTATTGTTAATATTAAAATATTTAATAGCAACCAGAGTGTGTCGCCCATTAACCAACTATTACTGTCCTTACGATTTTATGCCACCGTACAGCGTTTGTGGAGTGTGGCAGATTTTGCTGGGGTCCACATTTCAACTGCACGCAGGATAACCGGAGGGGTATCGAATGCACTTGCAGCACTTTACCCACAACTTATAAAAATGCCCAGGAATGAAGAAAGTATTAGATTGGCCCAAATTTTTTGAAGTTGCTCGCTTTCTTAGAGTTATAGGGGCAGTAGATGGTACCCATATTAAAATTCATTCACCTGGTAAATGCGTAATAATAATATGTCTTAACTTCTTGCGACACTTTGTCTGTTTTTTTACTTTCTATAACGTCTTTATGTTCCCCTAAGAAAGACAGGAACAGCGCCTTTTCTTCGGGTACAAAATTGCTACTGCGAAGTCTTTTTGGTGTGCTGGAATTCATTATAAGCTTAGCGGAACACAACTTTGAAATTCCAACGAAGGCGTAACAATGTGAAGTTAGAAGAATAGAACAACCACTGACTTATATGTGTGGAAGTTGGTCGCTATCGCGCTCACAAGAAAATCCCTATAAATACCAACTTAAGTGTTGCTTAGCTAACCTACAAAATATTTTGGGTGGTGCAATCCGAGTTGACTTTAAGGGCGACTTATCTTTAAGGCGTTCTTAACTACGTGACATTAAAATATAAACGGTGCAATCGGGCATCAGTGTATGCCCCGGACGACAAAAATTCTAGCTACGCCACTGCAAATACATCCTAGTGTTAGCTAGGATAGTGGTATTTAACTGGGGGTACGAACAATATTCAATATTAATATTTTTTCACGTATGATGAGAGCTACAGAAAACCATTTCTCTCTAATGCGAAATTGTATTGTTTCTGTTACTGGCGTTCCCTACTGAGTAACAGAGTAATAGTTACCCATCGTATAAATTCTACTAATTAATTTGCAATTGTTTTACAACCACTGGACAAAGACATTTTCTGTAAGTATATTTATAATTTGAAAATGACTACTGCCTGGCTTACTCTACTCAACAATGAAATCGTGTATGTTATGGCGCCAATAATATTGTGGTCCTTTAATCATCATGCAATTTAAACTAACTTGATTCTTCTTTTTAGCGTTTGAAACTGTTGACTACATTACTTTGGAATTATTTTATTTTAAATGTAATAAATTGCATATAACTTGAATGATGCACCATCAACTTTGGGGGTTCTAAATTGAGCGAAAAAGTGTCTCTAGGGGTAAGGAGGGAAAAAGTTGAATACCACTGAGCTATAATACTAGCAATTATTAATGAAATTGTGAAATAAAAGCACAGTTAGTGATTAAATATTACTGCAATTAAGCAATAAGTTCTTGCAAAACCTACGTTTCTGCTAATATCAATGTCATTACTCTTTCCGAACAAAAATTACTTTATCTGTTAAAAATATGCAGTGTGTTTGCCGATTATGCATTTATTTTATGCAATTTCACATGATTTTTCCTCCTTATTCCACACAAAACTTGGCACGTGTTTTAATTAATACAGAAAATCACACACATTACTTCTGAACCACTGATATAATAATTTAGCGAATTTGCAGATTCGTGCTTCACGTTTACACGTGTAGTATAAAAGAATGTACAAATCGCACGATAAAACATGCGTTAGAGGGGCTCATAAAAATTGCATTTATCTGAAATGCATTTCAAGTAGTTGTTACGGAACGGTAAAATTTCACTTTCAGTAAACTAATGCGAGGTTTTTAAAGATATATGCACATATGTTTATGTTAATCAAATCGTATAGGTAATGTCATGGTTGATTCCTTTTATGAATCGATTCTTTGCAAATTGTTCAAATTTAATCATTTTAAATTTTTTTGTAGCACAGGATAAATTGCAGTAGTTAATTATTATAGATCTATTTCAATTGCTCTAACTTGAAATGAATTATAATAATATATCTTTATTAATATTTTATGTTAATAAATATATTTCTCTGCAGTAAGAATTATTTTATTTTGCAATTTCACATGTGATATTCCAAATAGTTTTAAAACTTCTTGGTGCATGCTTTTGAATTTATAGCTTCTTCATAAGAATCACTTCACTACAATATAAATATGAGCTATTTATCTTTAATCTTAGAAAAGTACTCAAATGAAAAATGTTACAACTTTTTAACTATTTTAGAAACTAGTTTTTATTGTGATATGTTTTTCATTAATTTTGAACATTTATTCATAAATATTCTTCCTTGCAGATATGGAAGACGAATGCTTCCCTGCCATTTCAATGAACACTGCATGTGGAAGACTATCAGCAGACACCAGCGTTATTGTAAAAGATGAGCCACTCAGTGAGTCAGACAGCCCTCAGTCCTCATGTCCGTCCTCTCCACAACCTGCTTTCATGCATCACAGTGACACGTCAATGGACACTGATATTGTAAGTAACAGTTAATTTATAAGTACATGTGCTTATGGTGCATAAGTAGTGGGGTCACCAACACAGAAATATTTTTCCAATGTGTAGTGAAGGGCTGATATAACTATACAAGAACATTTTCTAACAAAAGCAATATTAAAATGATAAACTGATAGATTAATTATAGCTTTTCTTGTTTAAATGAATGCTTTACTATGATAGTCATAATCGTGGCAGGCAAAAAAGATGGAAAGAATATTTATTGGTATTAGAAATGGTTTATATTAAAATATCGGTGCTTATAATTATTAAATTATTGCACAAATAAATAAATATTAATACTGTCAAGTAATAATGATAAGAATAATCAATTAGTTTCTTAACAATTCATGGGTTATTGAATATATGTGGCAGTTTGACATGTCTTTCTGATTCAATTTTTAAGATTTTCATTATTAATCTCCAAATTTGTTGTGATTGAAATTGATTACAATTCACATGGCCCTTATCAGTATTAGTGCAATTGAAGTATGGTAATTTAATAAACTCGTTAACTGACCAGGTGATTTATTCAAATTATAACTATTCCTGTACGCTAGTGTATTTCAGTTTATTTTATGTACCTATTTTCTAGTAGCGGGCAGTACAGTTTTTAACTTTCTATTAATGACTAATTAAGCAGGCCACTAAATTTAAGTTAGAAACTTTTGTTGATATACTTCTAGCCATTTAAACATAGATAGTTAAAAGTCAATGTTTTAAATTAAAAACCTCATTCATATAAAAATAATTTACATTAATATGATTAAGATGACATATTATCTGGACACATAATCTTTTTCTAATTTTTGGTAAACGTCTTGAAGCTTAGGCCATGGGCATCCATCTTGTATCAAGCAACAACTTAATTAATTTTCCTATACTTCTATTTCTATTACAATTTTCTATTTAGGGTCAAATTTCGATTTAAGCTCAATGT
>JABXWE010020687.1:0-24713 GCA_014611495.1 Limonius californicus | reverse complement strand
GATTACCTTTTCTTTTAATCTACTGATGATGACTGCTTAGCAGTCGAAATGTACATTTAGAGTAGAAAATATTTTTGTGAGAAGTAAAGGGTTTTTTGTCTTCAATGTAATAAGTTTTCTCACAGTTTGCTCGATTTTAATTTGTTTAATTTTAAACTTTTCTCTAATTTAATCGACCTCGTATCTCTTACCATTTCCGAGATGCCAATAGGGAGCATCGAAAAATTCACCTCCCTCTGTATGTGGGCATTTATAAATTGGAAATATGCGGAAGGAAATGATTTTCCTGTATTTTACTAGGAAGTGTACAAAGTTTTACAGAAGTAAGTGGTATGTAATGGAATTTTTCTGTAGTCTACATTCAATCGTCATAGCAACCACTGTAATTTAAAACAGTTAAAAAGAAAATAACATTCGGTGTTAATTTACGTTCAGTCTAATCTGTTGGTAACAGTTTTTATCAATCCCTATTGTGAAATGATAGTTTTGTCTCCGCAAATCCATATTCGTATTGTTATTATGAACGCAGAAGAAATTTTCAACATAGTATTGCCAATTTCGATCCTATAATAGTTTAATATACAAGTACCTAAAAATATGTGACCTGCGTGTATAGTGTGTCAAAACTGTTGAAACAGCAAAGTTATGCTGCAGTATGAACAGAAAATAGAAAAATTATGAATAATTAAAATTAAAATAATTAAAATTAAAATATTTAGAAGTTTCTGGGGAAGCTAGCCCGTAAAATAAATTACAAATTAGTTTCTACTGATTTTTTTGATACAGCTCACCATTTGATATACCAGGCTAGGATTTAATTGAATGTTTAGAGAATGTGTTAAATTCGAAGTTACAGGGCCAAGAAAGAAATTAAAAATAGCAATATGTTTAACTCATATTTTTAATCAACATGGATATAAGTTAAAAATTAAACTAATAATTTTGAGGAAATTAACGGTAGTATTACTTTTGGTTTGGTCGTAGTATTGTCTATAAGTTATTGCATTTTCAGTTTTTTTTTGTAAAGTAATAGAGGGCAAATTCAACTGATGATGTACATACCCATTTGACAGGGAAGTATAAATTATCTGCCCTTAGCAGAATAATTTTAAACGCGCACTATATTATAAGAGCTCCTTGTGGGAGCTGCATAACTTTAGTTGAAAAGAGGAGGTTAAAAATGCTTCAGTATTGAATTTCCTGTTTATTTTAAAGTGGGTATGGCATCACACGCAGGAGAACAAGGACGTGTATAATTAATAGGCTTAGGATAATTATGCACTAAAAAACTTCAAATTATGCATACAAATATACAGCAAAAACATCCAAAATAAGCACTTAAATGTGCACTAAAACTAAAAAAAATCATTAACGTTATATCAAAACATACTTATTTTTCTATTAAAATGCACAATTTTTTTTAAATCCAAAGTTATTAATTATAATTAATCAAAAAACACAAAATTACTATTTTAAAATTAATTAAATTATGAAAACAACCCATAATGCATAGTGCATAATTGCACTTAACAACAACGTGGTGTAATACATTTTCGAATGTAAACTTGCGCTGTTGTCAGCGAGAATATTTTTGTACTGTAAAACCCGACGCTATTAGTACAAATTCATAATTTACAATTTCAATAATATTTAAATGTTCATTTCTTGCATCAAGGGCTGTTTCATTTTGCAACACCCCGCTTATATTCTTCAGTTGTTGACAGCCCGTATTTTTTGACAGCACTTCGTTTAATTTATTAATGAAATCCTTTTTCTTGAGTTTAGTTAAACTCTTAACCTTATCTTCTACTATTTCAATGTTGTCATGCAAAAATAATTCCTTCGCTTCTAGTTTAGAGATTGCAGTTGAAATGCAAGCCAAATTAGCTTGAATAAAAATCAAATCTTCTCGAATATCTTTTTTTCTCAGAATACCCTGCGCTTCTTCAATGCCCTCCGTTTCTTCAAAGTCGAATTAATTAACAACTTTCTCCGCAATTTCAAAATTTTCAGCGTAATACCATCTTGTAATGATTGGCGCGGGTGGAAGTGGAACGTCCCCCGCAACTTCCCGAAATTTCTGCACTCGACTCGGTGCTTTGAGAAAACTCTTTTTCACAGATTATATCAGCACGTTAACGTTTGAATAAAGATTGCGAACTAAGTCAGCTACTCGGTGCAAACCACCTGCTAAACAGGTCATATGTATCATGTTTGGATACAAAACCTGCAGTCCTGGCATTGCTTTGCACATATATGGTGCAGCATCACTACAAATCACTCGCACAGTTTCATATAAAATTTCAGACGGTCACAATAAGCTTAGAGAGTCGTCGAAAAAAGCAGCAATTGTTGAATGACTCACTTTGTTAAAGACTTTTAAAGTCAGCAGATATGACTTATTTTTTCTTCGTTAACCCCTAATATACAAAAAACAAAATGTGCTACGCATCTTTCTTCTGCATCGGTTGCTTCACCCAAAGACACCCAAATTCCGTGATCCTCTACTTTATCTCTTAGTTTGTGTAATGTTGCTGCATATAACTCGGAGGCATATTTTTTTCTTAATGTCAATTCGTATGGAATATTTTGTATCGAGTACTTTTCCAAAAAAAATGCAAAGAATTTCATTCTTTAATTTAGCCAACGGAATGTCAGCGCAAATAAAGGTCTTACAAATTTCTTCATTAGATTCTGAACCTTTAGGTAAAGCAGAAATTAACACTTGTTGTTGGTTATTCTCCCTTTTTTCGACTTTTATTACTTGCATGTTTTCCGGTTTGGAGATGCTGCGTAACTTGGAACTGCTTGGTTGCAGCAACAGGAACTTTACAGCATTTACAAAATAACAGACGCCCATCTGTTGTGAAATCATGATAGTCTCTCACAAACTGGTTTAAAATAGCTCTTATACACTTTTTTTCTTTCTGCATCTTGAAGATGTTAACACACTATTGGAACTAGTAGACAACTGATTGTTGATGAAATAATGAATTGCTAAACTTTCAACTTTCACAGTTTTTCCCGTTAACGCAACAGGGCCACTCAAACCCTGGTAATCCTCTTAGAATTTCTAAGTATTCTGGTTTTTCGAAGCTTAACAACTAAGAAAGTACCTACCTATTCAAAATACAGAATGAATGTGTTTAGAAGATAATTTAAAATTTCTGGAAATTCCCAGACTGTTTGACGAAGTGAGTCTGTACTTGATAACAAAAAATTGTGTAAACATGCAACTTAATCAGACGAATGCCGCAAATTATGCATTAATGCTAAAAACAATTAAAATGTGCATTTATTACCAGAAATGTCTAAATATGCAAATGCATAATTATCCTAAGTCTAATAATTAGTTACTATAACACACACAACGTAAATATTAGAAAATAAAAAAATTTCAGGTGTAGAAACATTCCGAGTACTGCATACAATCATGTCTGCTGTCTCAGTATCATGAAATTAGTTGGATACAGTGGTTACAAAGATTTGATCGTGTGTTTGGATTGATTGAAGATACTCACTTCGGATATTTAAGTCTTTATTTTGACGATAATTTAGAAATAATCAGAGAAAATCGTTATTGTGTGCGAAATATTATAAAACCTTCTTGAAGTGCATATACAGAGTAATGCTAAACACGTGGGAAAATCTTTAACCACGTAGAGCTGAGGATAGTTAATTCCTAAATCACCTAGTATTTGTTCTAATTCCGCTTAATTACGGAGATATGGCGCGTCAAATTTTGGTTTTCGATTCACTAAAATGTAAATAACTTCTTTGTTTCTTGTCCAATGTTGATAAATTTCGTTGTTTTGGAAAGATAATAGTCCAAGCTTAATTTCCAATGTAAAATTATATTTGAAAAGTGGATGAAATCTGACCTAGAAGTGAAAACTTTGGTGTAGAAATGGTGTCGATGTATTCAAATCGTTTAGGATTTTATCAGCAATTTAAATATCCCCCAATATCTTTCACGTCTCTCAAGTCCAAGAAATAAATTGCCAATTTTAAGGACTAATCGGAAATCTAAAAATGACTACTATCCTTCTATAGATATAGAATATGATGAAATCAAAACCTCATTTCTTTGATTAGACAAATTGGCGATTTGGTGTCTGTGAAGGTGGAATAATTATGAATTAATAAAAGACGTGCAGTTTTTATTGTTTAGCCGAATGCGTCTAAGCGTTTAATTGCAGGGTATTTTATCTTTGCAATTAATAAATCTCATAAGTTCTCCACAGCTCGATTTCTTGGCAATTATTCCTAATTATCCGGTACATTGTTCATAAAATGAATCGGCTTGTATATTTATTTGAGTTTTATTATTTTTAATAAGAATATTTTATTTAATAGGAAATAAAGGTATTCTAAAGCAATTTCTGGATGTGTAAGTGCGCTAATAAATCTAGCACCGAATATGAGAATAAAGTAACTAGGTACTGTATGTTTTACTTATAAATTGTATATAATTATAAGTTTAAATTGCAAGATTTTAGAAGCTGTTAATTTTGTCTTTTCCAAAACGGCCTGGAAAATGAAAACCAGGATAATAAATACACTTTCTCTTTATTCGTCGTTGACCGCGAAACTAACCTGCCCAACGATAAGGACTATAAAGTAAATTTCATAATTTATGCAAATACGCTAGAAGAAAATAATTAGCAAGGAAAACACGTACTTTCAAAAACCAGCATTTATACAATTTCTTGTTTTTCTGCTGCGACCTTGACCTTCTTTCACGTTTCAAAGCGGGGACATTTTCAGAATATAGATTATCTAATTTTAGGCAATTAATTAAATTAAAGAACATGAGCAACTGATGATAAGGGTATATTGCTGACGCTTTTAAGCGATCTGGATTCATTATACTCATGAGAGGTAATTTGTGAATTATGCGGTGAGCCCGTTATTCATTTTTTGTTGGGTTATATTGCGTTGTACGAGTTACCCCAGAACAGTTTTTTACTTGACTTCATGGTCATCTTTAACTAACTATTGGTTTTGAATATTGATTTTCATCTATGAAGTTCTATTTCTCGATTAGTAGATGAGCAAGTAGTATAATTCTAAAGGAAAACGAGTTCCAGTTATTACAGACGTGCATGTTCTATACCGCCTAGTGAGTAGCCCATAAAACGACGGCGCCTCACTGTCTGTTTTCAATATATAGTTTGTGGCTTATTCGAGCATATTTGTGTTATGGTTGCGAATACTTACGTTTGACAATTTATGAATTCGTAAAAACTCAAATTTACTTAATTAAGTCCGCATATTTTGTTTTAATAACGGTATTAAACATGTTACAGGAGCGAAAAAACTTCACTTCATATTAGATGTTGATTTTTGGATGCATAAATGAAAATTATTAGAAATAATGTACGGCTTTATAAATATTATTTCGTAATTGGCTATGGCACCAGACAATTGTCGTTTCCGTTACTGCTTAAAAGCGTATAAAATAGATATCTCCAATATTATTGTCGTTGCATGAAAATTACAGTAACTTTCTTACAAAAAACGCGTTCAAGAACATATAAGGTTTAAAGGTCTATGAATTTGTAATGTCAAAATCATTGTCGTTTTTACGCGGTTAAATATGCAGCAAAATACTGCCTTGTTAAGAACTAATGAGCCAAATTTACAGTCTCCTAAAAAATTTATTACTTTTCTATCAGACTGAATCTGTCGAATAAACGCCAAGACGATATCATCGCACGCCCACAACGTCGTTTCTTTTACTATTTAATGCAACCAAGGTGGTCTAAAAAACTTTATATTTGCAGGTATATTATCTCTTAATTTTTTAGCCATTTCGCCGGAAAAAAAACTGTTATTAGCTTGAGCGGGTTAGTTTTTTAGAAAGACAATGGATTAAAATCATACAATACACAGTCTAGAAACGAGTATTATCTTGATTATATTATAATGCAATATTATTTATGTAATAAAATCTGCATAATTGTTGAATTGAAGCAAGAAGTCCTGCAGACTTACAAAACGGTCTTCGCTTACCCACCGTAAAGTAAATAGCATGGTCATTCAAAACTACAAGTGTTGCCCGGAGCTTCAGACCGTTGCTCTTTTGTATTAATTCACTAACATATAATCTAGGAAATCCTTATTACAACAATTTGAAATAAATTAGTTCAGTAATTTGCCTGTAATACCACACATTAATTTTTATCTTTTAAATATACGGAATTTTGAAATTTCCAATATCCGTGAGTGCGGGTGATGTATTTACGAAGGAAATCATAAAAAATATACCTATATTAAATTAAAAAGGCACTAAAGCAAGACAACAAAAAAATTATAGCAACTGAAATGACGTAATTATAATAACCATGGAATATTATAAATAAAACATGGAATGAAAAATTCTGAGGTGAACGGAAACTGATGCTATAATAAAGGAAATAGAAATGAATAGACGGATACTGAATCTGAAAGGTTGTCTTGGGTAATATAAGAATCCTCAAGTGTGGGTATGAACGAAGGAATATCTAACCTCAAATAAAAATGTACGAAATTCTTATCTTCTAAATCTGAAAAGCTTCTTTCACGTACAAAAGGGACAACTTATGCTGCTGTTGCAATTCCGTAAAACGTTTTTGTAATAGTAATGTACTTAGAAATAGAAGATATTGTACCTATTTCTAGAGTATTATTATTTTTTCTTTGAATCCTACGTGTGCCATTTCCGTATTAATATTAAAAAATAATTGCATGATTCTGCTGTTTTCTATTTTTTGACGAAGATGGTTCTGATCTTCAATTGTACGAGAACGTACGATTAAACTCATTGTATATTTTGAAATAAAGGCGTTTTTTTTTGGAGTACTATATACTTTTTTTATCGTAGTCTCCTTCGAGTTTTATACACAAATTTAAATGTTTCCGTAATGGCGGTGTATCATGTCCAGAAACGTTTACAGCTGCTTTCACTTCTTTACTGACAAAGAAACGTCTTCCCTGATTTCTTCGGCGAACTAATAAGGAAGTGGTCGTTGGGAGCCAAACGTAGACCACAGGGTAGAAGAACTTCAAGAACTATCAGTTTCGTTGTTTGCATTTTAGCTGCTACAAGTATACGTTATTCAGTTTTTCTAAAATATATTTCATTCTTGCTTTTAATTTACTACAAATTGCAAATTATCGACATTTAAAGCTAAATTTATAATGCTTTGTTACGTTCGCTTGATTTTGCCGCTCCATATGAATTAAAGTATTATTTTAATTGCCGTTCATAAGTCGATTACTATTTTATTATTTGCAACGGTTAATTTATGGGAGTTCATTTTTTCGAAATTTAAGGGAGCGCTGACAAGCATGTTTAGTCTGTATATGCCGATCGAAAATAGTTCTTAGAATCCTTTGTGTGCAGAAAGGCCCGGAAGTTCCACGAGGAAGATTTTGTTCTGGAATTCTTGCAACATATTTCGTAATATGACGAAATATGTCAGCTACTGCATATTCGCGTGGTGTTTTTTGAAGATCTCCTGTTGCTTGTTAAGACCTCAGCGCCGACGACAAGTACTGCGAGAAGTCAGCCCAAGCTTCTGAGGGGGGATGCACGTGGTTCTGAGCCGGAGTGTTTTGGCAGTGCTTCTGCTAACTTAAGTTACCCTATCGCTTTCCTTGGCGCAGACTATTCTCGACATTGAGTCGGATTAAATATTAGCAGAGTATAGCGCTTTAGCAAAGACGATTTAGTGAAATTGATTTCTCGATTGAGTCGGATTACAGCCATCAACCCCGTGACTCCCTCCACTAAGCTGTTGCCACATTCAAACCTCGTTCAACGAAGAAAGTCGTGATCCAACTTAAGTTAGCAGAAGCGCTGCCAAAAAAACTACGGCTCAGAACCACGTGCGTACACCCTCAGAAGCTTGGGCTGACTTCTCGCAGTAATTGTTGTCGGCGCTGAGGTCTCAACAAGTAACCGGGTCGAGAGGAGATCTTAAGTCAACTGCCAAAAAACAAAACACAACGCGAATATGCAGTAGCTGAAATATTTCGTCATATTACGAAATATGTTGCAAGAATTCCAGAACAAAATCTTCCACGTGGAACTTCCGGGCCATTCTACAGACAAAGGATTCTAAGAACTGTTTTCGATCGGCTTATGCTTGACAGCTTTCTCTTAAGTTTCGAAAAAGTGACCTCCCATAAATTAACCTTTGGAAATAATGAAATAGTAATCGACTTATGAACGGCAATTAAAATAAGACTTTAATTCATATGAAGCGGCAAAATCAAACGAACGTAACAGCTTGCTGTATCCACCAACCTTCAGTTGCTTAGTGTCACCGCGGCAGTTGTTTGTAAAAAGATTTAATTACCAAACGTACTACGAATCTTACTGTGACCTTGGAATTTCAGTGCTACTGGTATTTCTCAACTCATCCGAGGCAGAATGAAAATAACCATATAATTGCAGCAAAGTTTTATTGTTCTAAACTTGTGTGAAAACTAGCTGTTGTTAATTTGAAGATTTATTCATTTTGAATAACATGTTTAACGCGTCGTCGAAAAATATATAAATTAGAGTAGCCTCTAGTAAAAACCTTAAGGTATATAGATATATAGTCAGCATTATTTAAACACCTACAGCTAACTAAAGTTTGATATATGTTCCTGTTAAATGTCCATTTGATTTCTGTGAGACTTCGTAGTAGTAGTAGTAGGTATTGCTCTTGGTTTGCATTTATTTTAATTTGCTTTATTAAGGAAATAAATTATAATACGCATACAGTTACAATCACAGCTTACGCTAATATCTTTTTTTTTTGATAGCACGGTATACAGGATGTTTTTAAAACGTACCAAAATATTCTGGGTGCTGATTCCTTACGTTAAAATAAACCAAAAACTTCCCACGAACATGGGTCAAAAAATGCTTCCTAAGAAATAAACAGCACTTCAAAAGTGCATCATCTAGGATGGTTTTATTTTGGAATAACGTGTGAACGTTTGAGCTATAATTACGAAATTAGGAACAATGGATAAAAGAATAAACTTTTGATGCCAAAACCAATTCTGATCAAACTTGCAATAACTTACCCTAAAGAGAGCCAAATAGGCGGAGGCTCTGGTACATTCTGACATTTTTTGTAGGCAGAGTTTCGTCACTTTTCAGTAGAAATTTGTAACGTGTGATTTCTGACGCATAGTGTATATCAGGAGTGTATTTCCATTTCAGCGTTTTAGACGGCATATTTCGGGTTTCGAATTCAAAAAACTTGTTCTCATTTTTACGTTCTGCGCATCGATAGGGGATTTTCGATTTTGAGACCGCAGTCAAGTGGACGGAAGAACGCTTTCAACTTTCAAGAAGTGCAGACTTGAATTTTTAATTAAGGTCGTTACGACTCGGATGATATTCCAATTTGTGAATTTTCAAGTTATAAGGGGAAGTTTAAGCACGGTAGTGTGATAGTAAATTGTTCCCAAGGAGTAATCCTAATTTAGTGCACTGAGGAGAGTTTTTCTTCTGCCAAATTAACATCTTATGGTAAGATTAGAAGGTCCTTATTCCACTTGTTTTCTTTTCTAAGACAGTTGAATTAATTTAGGCATTAACCAGTAGCCGGAAGAGTGGCATCTTGTGGCATTAAACAGTAGCCGGAAGAGTGGGAAAACAACCGGATACTGATCGAATTTATAACAACGGGGAAATTCCGATATTCCAGGCTTTAAATTCCAGTGCAGCATATGGGCGTACAGAGTGTCCGTCGGGGTAAAGAAATCCTGCGCTCAAGGTCTGTTAGTATACTTTTTACCTTACCTGCGTTGGGTGATAAGTTCACGGAATTTCGAATACTAGACAAAAACGAATCTACAAGTCGTTTAATTGCGTAGCCATATTTATAGTGAAATAAAATAAATATTCGACAAAATTTTTGTATTTAGTTAAATATTTTAATTATAAACACTCTTGTTCAGATTTAATTCACTTTGTATTTGAGAACTTGTTAAATGGTCTGCAGGGTACGAGATATTATTTTCTGATTCAAAGTTCATACAAAAAGGGGGAATTGTATTGTGCGTATATGCCATTTATTTTGGGTAATTAATCTAGTTTTGCGTATGCGAGGCCTCGAATAGTCGATTCTAGACGTGAAATCGGTGGTTTGTGTAACATTTTGAAATGGATTAACGCTTCTAGTTAATACTGATCTACGCATTATTGTTTTCCCTAGAGATTTTGGGTTCTGCTCTGGATTAAAAAGTTAATCAGAGAAATAACGTACTGTGGTCCGTTCATTTTGGTTAATGAATGTGAATTTATATACATATAAATACTTGGGATTTTTTTTATATTGTGTATGCTTCATACATATATACGTTTGTATTGAGTAATTATTTTTTTTTTACCGTTATATTGGGAATTCTGTCAATCATAACTGTGTTTTATTCTGTCTTGGAGAATAAGTTTAATATTATCAAGCAAGGTAAGTTCGCATCCAGGAAGATTCCTGTTTATCCAAAGTCATCTTCAAGGAGGAAAGGGTTTTTTTAAACAGGTGGCGCCTAGGCTTACATCGAACCACCCTTCTTCGACTGTAGCTAGTCGAACCCTTGTCCTTGATACCTGGACCTTGCTTAGGAATTGATACTTCGTTTTTGTGTGCATAAAACCATTTTTGTTGTCGCCGTCATATAACTAGGCGTCACAAATTATTGTAATTTGAACCTTTTTACATAGAAAGGTATTATTATTGGAAGTCGGCGTCGTGCACCGGTTTTAAGATTTGTCGATGTGAATGTTCAAAAACATGTTGGGCGGTCAAGTGCAAGGTTCGTATAACACGTGTTATAGGAACCTTGGGTCAAGTGAACATGTCAGTGAGATTTGTTCCGTGTCAGTCTTCTACAAAAGTTGCGTTAAAATGATTCGACATGAATTTTCTTTTGGCGATTTAGCCAATATGCTCTGAATGTATGGAAAATCTAATGGCAGTAGGCTATAGGCTAGACGGCCGTATGCTGAAGCTTTTCTGAGCTATTTTCCACATTACACAGCTTTTGAAAGTGTTGATCAACATTTAAGAGAGAGAAAATGGTGCAAGATATCGACTTTCAACAAGAATACCTTCTTTGTGTGGAAAGGTTCAAATTACCATAATTTCTGCTGAAAAATGACGAAATTTCTGTCACAAACAAAAAGGACAGGATTTATCTGAGCCTCCGCCCATTTGGATCTCTTTGGGGTAAGTTATTGTTGAAGTTTGATTACAGAATCGGTTTTAGCGTCAGAAGTTTACTTATTAATCCAAATTTCGTAATTATATCTCAAACTTTTTGTTTTTTTTTGACGACGGGAACCAATCTGGAATATATTGGTACCTTTTAGGGACACCCTGTAAATGCGTGGAGAATGAATTTGAACCTTATAATCGCCGTTTGTGTCCTACCAATTCTGAGTAAGTTTTCTCTTTTCTCATATACTCTAATTTACTATTTATTAATAATAAGATTTTATTTTTAGTGCTACCTTATGTATGGAATTGCTTATTAATGTTTAATCGTGCTTCACCTGTGAATTTGTTACCAGTACCAAATGTAAAGGCAATACGCCGTACATACTTGACGTTAATATTTTGTTAAAGGCAGAAGTTATATAACCAATTTTATGTTTTAAAGGGGTTCATTTTTGTGACTAAAATTGATCACGTACATATCTCGTACCCTAGTACCACAGTTTTACAACCACATATTAAACTTTCAAAAATTCAAAAAAGTGTAACAACCGTATTTTGATGAAACTTGACAATATTTCCATGTATTTGTAAAATATAATGATATTCTAAACATAACGTATATGCGGCAATTTTATGCTACAGATTTTTTGTATTGCGTCGGTTCTTTTAGACAATGAATATTATATGGAGGGCAATATTTTGTGTGCATTAGTACAGTCTATTCAGGCTTGATCGCCCAGATCCTTTGACAAAAGGATTTAAAAGTTTACAAGTGTTTACATAGATTAGTCGCTACACACAATGGAACCGATTGCGGTTACGTCCTAAAAATTCTTAAATCCTAAATATACAGGGTTTAACAATTAGTATTACAGGTAGAAGCTGATAAAATTACTTGGAACTGGAAAGCCACAGTTTGGCATTTAAAAATATTTTGCATTTGTGTTTGAATCTTGGTACGGTTAACTTGCAAAAATACACCATGTCTGCAATTTGGAGGCCATTTGAAAATGATCAAGATAATCGTGCAATCGATATGGATTTAGAGGTTGTAGAGGCCGGAATTTCCACTGGGTATACCCTACGAATTTTACCTGAATACTGGTATTTTCTTCTAATGTCCAACAACAACGGTTGCCATTGTGTGCAGTGGCTAATTCAGGTAAACACTTGTAAACTGTTAATTCTTTTGTTAAAGGATCTGGGCGATCAAGCCTGAATAGACTATACTTGTGGCTTGCTATTTGTTGGGATATTTTAGGTTACCGCGTATGATAGTTAGGGAGCCCACAGCCAATTATTACGGTCAGCAATATATACGACTGCTTTTTACCATAATAAATTAATCATTGTTGATGATTATTCAAGGATGCTTTTTCGAATTGTTCCGTTTATCTTTGTGTGGTTAATCAATTCCTGTATCTTGCGATTATTTAATTAGTTGTATAATGGACGCTTCAATTAGTCGATTGTTCTGTTACTGGAAATTTGATCGAACAGTTTTAGTTATTCATTTTGCTGATTATATCTCTATTAACTTATTTCCTAATATTGATATTGCGAATGTTCTTTACCGGGGACAAATTTAATTCTCTGGATAGAAAATAATAGATATATGCATGATATTTATTAATCGTGTTATATTCTGTTTGTTGAATGTTTATACGTTTTAGGTTATTAACGCTTGTAATTTTTATTGTTGTTAATGTAAGTGTTTTAAATAAAAGACATTGTTTCAAGTTTTCACCTTCATAATTTGTAGGTTAAAGGCGTAAGTACTATGTATTTTATTAAAAAATCTACTAAATGAAATATAAAAACGCCGCAAAAACACAGAACATGCTACTTACAAAAATTTAAATTAAGCATCGTCCGTAGTATGTAAACATTCTGTATAAAATCATTGATAAGTCGTCTTATGGAGAAATCCTAGACAATATCTTACCCTTATAACTTTCTCACTGCCTTCAAAGGACGGAAAATGTTTCCTACGCATATTTGCCATTCCTTCTATATTTTCGTTATACTTTTGAAAGCGTATAATATATTTTCTGTTGTGTGCTGTGTTATTCCAAGATACTTTGTCTTACAAATGGATTGCATGGATTTCTTTAATATGTTAATAAACTATGTAGTGAGTCTAAGTCTCATTCCAGTAAGCAATTGTTTGATTAATCGATTGCAGGTATTGCAAATTGATTGTTTGCTTAATTGATGGTTTGATTAATTGGTTCATTCATTACTTAACGTGGCTGATTAATCGAACATGGATTATTTGTTTGCAATCAACAAAGTGTTTTCAATTAGGCAATTCCACATCCCTGTTAGATACATAAATGTTCCAATATTACGAATATTGTTGTTGAATTCACACCTAAAAAATTAAGCTGTTTAGTTCCTAAAAAGACAAATCTATACAGCACATTAATAATTCGTGAATGTGCGTTTAATAAACTATTTAATTTGTAATCAGCAAGAATTAATTTTTTTGAACCAATCGACAAACATTTTGATGCGCTTTGATTTCTAGTAGTAAAAAGTGCTTTGCAAATCACAAAATATTTTTTGTTGAAGTCCGTATTGTGAAATATTGTTACAGTAGAGTGTTTAATAATTTAACTAAACTTTATATTTGCCTAATATTTTATACACTTCATATAGTAATTGCGGACATCCACGTTTGCATAAAAGATACACTTTAAACACGCATTTGCATACTAATACGAGGCATTTTTTATGAGTGTATGTGTTGCTGCATGACTACGAATGTTCTAGTTTAAAGATTACGATGATAGCATGTTATTTATATTCCATAGTTTATACGTTGCACATAGTTGTGTGGCGTGACCTGTAATTTTCTCTGGATAAAATAGCCCTTTCGTAGTACGATCTTTAAAATTTCGGTCTATCCAATTATCGCTTAGTTACATAGTAAAACATATCTAGAAACTCTTGCCAGACTATTAAAAGTGAAACGAAATCAGATGGAGCGAAATTGGATACAAGTTGTTCGCTCGTAGGTTTTACTAAAATTGCCAATTTTCGCTTGTAAGCCAGAAACTTCGGAAGCCCTCAGTTGCCGAATAAATTCAGCGAGGAGTTGCTTGTAGAACATCTTGTCTAATTAAGTATTAGTTAGGCAACAAAGTACACCTCAGATTTATGCGAAATTTTAATTAACATCGTTTATTAATTGCGGTCGTTTAAGCTTAAGTGAGCCTCTCGAGTAGACCTCGCGGCAGGATCCTTATAATGCAATTTAAATAATACTGTAAAGGCCGGAACGAACCTCTATAAATGCCCCAATGCACCGCCAGTCTCGGATTGTGGTCTCAGCACCTGTAATTATCTGCATAATATTGGTTTAAAAAGCTGCAGTAATGAGGAGCTACTCTTTTGAAGTAAGATTCGCATGTTTTAGATTAATGAGTGTAAATCTCTTGTGTGAACAACGCGTTCAATCGGTGCCGATTTCGCTTGACACGAATCCTTTTTTTTTTATAAATGATTATACACATCTGCTCTTGAAAGATACAATGGAATTCTACAGTTCCGAAAGGAGCTCTAGGCAGAACATAAAAATGAAAAATAACAAATATCATATCTTGAAATGTACAACCATGTTGGTGAGACCGTACCCAAAATATTCAGAAATCGAGCTATGGACGCCTAACAATGAATTTTATATCAGTTTTGGGATTTCACTCCAGCAGAAAATTAACAAAATGTGTTTCCGTTCTGCAAGAATGACCGGGTTTGGTGCGTAAGCACCGAGAGGAAATGAATAACCTATAGCTCAATCAAAGTTTTCAAAGTTTGATTAATGTAAGAGAAGGGAAGCTGAATATGAGAGGAAAGAATTTATTTTAAACTCATTTATTTCTTTCCTTATAATATTCCGTGCTAATGAAAAACAGTTTAAAGTAGGATATCAGGAAATAACACTTTTTGTATTCGGTATAACACTATATAATTCATTTCCGTTGTAAGCAAATTTGGATATGAACCTAAAATTTATTTACAGACTGCGCCTAACTGTTTTCAAGTAATTAATGCTGTAATACGGCTGGAAAATTACCATTCATTAGCTTCAAGAAATTAAGCACCGGCGTGAAGCAATTTTAAGCAAACTCGTTGAATGGATAATATCGTACATGTATACAGGGTGTCCCAAAACTCCTGGGACATAGAGCTACCACGTATTCTAGAGGTCAAAAGAAGTCGATTGGACCCAACTTTGTCATATACCAAAATGTACCGTTTGCCCCTGAGAGGAGTTCAAAGTTTACTTAAAAAATCACATTTTTGTATGCTGTTCAGAAACGTGTGAACCAATTTTAATGAAATTTGGTACCTGGGCACTTCAAAGGAAGCCACTACTTTCAGTAACGAAAGAAACCCAAAGAAAATTGGAGAAGGGTTAAAACCACTCCCACCCCCTGATAAATTTGTTCAGAATTTTTTTAAGGATGATGATACGATTCTATGTTTTTTTTTAAGGTGAAGACTTATTCATTAGCTTCATTTTTTGACTCTTGTAAAAACTCCGTAGTTCGTATAGTTTCGAAGAAAAAAAATGTTTACTCAAACACTGATAACCGATATTATTATTGCAGGTTTAATTGTATTACAAAATTTAGTTGGCCGTAGACACAAAAATAAAACAAAGGTGATAATTTTGATAGAAAACAAATTCGTAATCATCAAGATTAACGATTTCGGGGCAAGCAATTACATGCAAATGTGAGGGGATACGAATCGAGGATGGAAGATAGGAGGAATACATACACCACCCGGCGATCTACCAAAGGTGGAAGAATAGCGACCGACGGAGAACACAACAACATTGAGGGAGCTACAGGACAAACAGCAGAAAAAAAAGCTAAGTGATTCATAGCTTAAATAGCCTTTTGTAGTTTTGTGTAGTCCTTGCAGCCAGTAGCGGCATTGGTAGTCTAATAGGAAAGTTACTTACCTAATTAATTAGTAGTACTTAGTTTATATTGATTACTCACAAAATTGAAATTTTGAAACGTAGATATTTCTTTGGAACGATAGTACCAGGTCCACAAAACTTTCATTTTAGTTAAAAAAAAAATAATAATATGGATACTATTGGTACACAAATTCTAGGTGTAGCCACTTTGCATGTAAGCGTGTTGCTACGATATGTGTTAGATCGTTTATGCGATGGGAGTCGGACATGTATTTAATGTATTAAGCCGCTCACGGCATCAAGAAGTAAACGCTGGGCACATATTCTAAGAGGACCGGACGGCCACCCCCAGCAGCCGGAGTATGCCATGTGGGAGGAGGAGATGCAGATCGAAGGACCGTGCTACGCGTAGAGTACATCATTGGAGGGGGGGATATGCAGGGCGCCGGCATGCCTGAGGAGACATGGGAGGACTGGGCATGGCGAGGGGAGGATGTCCGAAGAGGGGTGGGAGGGGTCCTGAGGAGTCCGCTCAGGAGTCGACTGAAGAGAGCCGGGATGGCGAGGAGGAGGTGGCGGCGAGAGGGCGAGTAGGGGAAGGGCGGAGGAGAGGGAGAGACGCAGCTGCAGTGGGCAGGAAAACGATGGCTATCTGGCTGACAACGACAGAGGGGAGGGTTGGGAATACTAAAGAACTACAATCGAGAATCGACCTTCCAACTAAGTGGTAAAACAATGGTATTCAGTGCGGCAAATATTAAGTGGTTAATTAGTTATTAGGACCGTAAGATAGGAGCACTCTGTTCCCTTAAACCAATGGCCAAATGGGAGCTACGAACACGGTGGAAACTTTGACATCAGGGCTTATTGGGGTCAAAAGCATAATCGCATAACGGAGAGTGTGACTAAGTTTGGGAGTATATCTTAAGTAGGTTATTAGTTATTAGGAAACTCAGAGATGTGCAATCAGTAACCTTAGAACAATACATAGCCGTGACATAAGAACAATGTGAACCTTCAGTGACCTTAGAACAACACATAGATGTGACATAATAACAATGTGAACCTTTGATACCAAAGTTTATTAGGGCTAACCGCATAACCGCATAACGGGCAGGTAACATAAGTTTGGGAGTAAATATTAAGTAGGTTATTAGTCATTAGGAAACTAAGAGATGTGCAATCAGTAACCTTAGAACAATAGATAGATGTAAAATAAGAACACTGTGAAACTTTGATACCAAAGTTTATTAGGGTCAAATGCATAATCGCATTAACTAGATAAGACCTACGAACACTGTAAATCTCGATCCCCAAGATATTAGGCTCAGAGGCGTAATCGCATAAAGGTCAGTTTAACTCAGTCAGGAAGTACCTATTAAGAAACTATTAGATCGTAGGACACTAAGATAGGTGCACTATGTAACCTTAGAAGACGAGATAAATGTGAAATCAGAACATTGTGAAGCTTTGCTATCAAAGTTCAAATGCTTAAGAGCATAACGGTCTCGGGTACGTACTCAACACCCATTGATGCGTATCTTACTAACTACCCGGTGTTGCAGCAGCGGTGTCTTGCGGTATGCATTGCAGACATGTTAACATTGGACAATGCCCCACCCGATCCCACCCTATCCTTGAATCCCTACCCACTTACTGGCATGGGGTGGGCCTGGCGTATCCAGGATTGACCCTCGAGTCGGCTCCATGTCAGATGATGATGATGATGATGATGATGAAAAATTTGATTTTTACGATACTCCACTTAACAATTCACCACTTCCGCGGCCGCAGCTTTGAAGACGAAATTAAGTAAAGACCTTATTGTAGAAGGTTGTAGGGTGCTCTCGTTTAAATATCGTAGAGCCACCTTCTACAGGGTGTTCAAAATTCATTTTCACATTTTGAGAACTTCAATGTTATTTTTATCAACTTTTGCAAATGGAACACCCTGTATATTTTTTAACAATGTTATGTAGAATTAAATAGCAAACATTTTTTGTATGTACATCCTTATGGCTATTTGTAACCACTTTTGATTCATTGAACAAATAACAAAATTCAACAATATTTATTAACAAAAATTAAGGTTTTTTCAAATAAAACTAAAGAAAAAAATTATATTAAGTGCTCCACATGTTGCCCATTTTGATTGACACACATTTCTATGCCCTTTGAAATGAGGTTTCTACTTTTCTTAAAATTGTCGGTGTGATACTTCTAAAAGCATGTATTATCATATCCTTCATATTTTGGACTGTTGTTGGTGTGTCTGGATAAACAATTTCTTTCGCGTATCCCCATAAAAACAAATCCATTCTTGTAAGATCGGAAGATCTAGCAGGCCTTTAGTGGGTCCATTCCTTCCAATCCATTGATGTGGCTACATATTATGGTCTCTTACTGCATTTAAAAAATGTGGTGGAGCACCATCTTGCTGAAGCCACATCCTATGTTGGATTCTTTGAGAAAGATTCACCAATAATTGTGGTAGATAGTTCTTCAAAAAATGAAGATAAATAGCTCCAGTTAATGTACCATCAAGAAAATGAGGCCCTATTACATGTTCTTTAATAATTCCCCCCCAAACGTTTATGGACCATCTGTGATGGTTATCAAGTTGCCTAAAAAGGTGAGGGTTTTCCTTAGCATAATAATGGAAATTGTGCCTGTTAACAAATCCATTTTTATGAAAAGTTGTCTCATCAGTGAACAAAACATTGTTGAAGAAAGTAGCATCTTACCTCTGGCCCAATTACAAAACTCTGAACCCTTTAGAAAATCGTCATCACTTAATTCCTGGTGCATTTGAATGTGATATGCATGAAACTTACTTTTTTTTTAAGATTCGACCAACAGAACGTCTACTTATTCCTACTACTGAGCTCACTTCTCTCTGACTAATATGGGGATCCTCAATCATTGCCAGCACAACAGATTTACTTATTTTCTTCATTCACAACATTTTTAATTCGTTCACGTTTTTCATATTGTATATTGCCGGATTCCACAAATCTATCAAGCAGGTTTTGGAAGCTATCAACTTTAGGAAGCCTTCATTCAAGATACCGTTGGTGGTAAAATCTATTGGCAAGCAAACAATTTCTTTCCGACTCGCCCAAAACAAAAATCATGTCTACAAGTTCTTCTTTATTAAAATTCATTTTGGAAAGCTCAACTACTACAAATACAGATTGATGGTCGATAACTGTGAGAAATGTACGTTTGACGTTTGTGCAAAACGATTGCTAGCGAACAGATGCTTTGTCGAACACACACAACCAAAATAATTTACAACCAAATAAATTCCCTAATGTTCTGTGTGAGATCGAGACACAAACATAAAATGCACCCAATAAAAAACATGCATGCTGTTTTTATGGGCTACATAAACTTGGTGTTATGTTTTATTTGAAAAAACCTTAATTTTTTTATATTGTTGAATTTTGTACTATTTGCTCAATAAATCAAAAGTGGTTACAAATAGCCATAAGGATGTACATACAAAAAATGTTTGCTATTTAATTCTACATAACATCGTAAAAAATATACAGGGTGTTCCATTTGCAAAAGTTGAGAAAAATAACTTTGAAGTTCTCAAAATGTGAAAATTTATTTTGAACACCCTGTACATGGCGGCTCTACGATATTTAAAAAAGAGCACCCTACAACCTCCTACAATAAGGTTCTAACTTAATTTCGTCTTCAAAACCGCGGCCGCGGAAGTGGTGAATTAAGTGGAGTAATGTAAAAATCAATTAAAAAAAAAAATTACTTCTAAACCGGACATTAGATGGCGCTAATATTTTAGACATGATAAATTAACTCCTATATAAAATGTGTCATTTAATGATGACAGATTTGTCATTTTGACAGCGATAAAAAAGGTGCATCCTTTTTTATCACCGATGAAAACGCCTGTTCCTCATAACCAGACTACATCTAGTACGCTTACGTCACTTTAATGTCTGCCCTATCAGTTATAATTATTAAGTATTGTTGATACTTGATACTGAAACATACAACATGAGTCGTTTTGGTGAAGTTTCGACTCAACAAATAACAAAAAATATAGAAAAATTAATTCCGCAATCCACAAAAAACACTAAAGCGTCAATATGGAGACAATTTATAGAGTTTTGTCAAGTCCGAAATTACGAACTATCGGAAAAAACTCCGTTACAAGAAGTGGCAGGTATATTAAAGGATTGGGCCTATAATATGAAAAAGAGGAACGGAGAAGATTATAAAGAATATGCAGTTAAATCAATTTGGAATTCAACTGCGAAGATGATTCAAGAAAAATATTTCAGTGAGTACATTATTAAATTTGATACTTTTGCCGACATAACTTTTAAAGAAGCTCGTGATGCGAGAAATAGTAAACGGAAAGAATTACAAGCTATTCCAGAGAAAAGGAAAGTATGTTCTGTAGCATTGAACAAGAAAGATATACTAAAAATGGCAAAATTGTGGAATATAGACGAACCAGAGGGATTACAAAAAAGATTCTCTCATATAGCTTCTTATGAATTAGCTTGGAGGGGAGGAGAAGCTGTAAACTGTAAAATTTACCATTTTAAAGAAGAAAAAAATCAAGATGGAACTCCAACAGGGAGATTTGAATACAATTCAATATTTTCAAAGACGGCACAAGGTGGGTCGAAAAAATTAGCATACAGCAAATGGATAACAAAAAATGAAATGGATGAAGGTATTTGTCCCGTGGCATTGTTAAAATTACTGTTACAAAAAAGAAATGAAAACATAACATCTGAACGACTTTTTTTAACTCCAAATCCCTTTTGGAAAAATACAAATTCTAAAGGTTGGTACAAAAATGTTCCACTGGCTATTAATACGATTTCTACTTGGACCAAAAATTCTGCAACTAAAATTGGACTCGACATCACAAATAATAAAATTACCAATCATTCAAACCGTGCTAGTACAGTTGCCCAGTTAGCCAAAGCAGGAGTAAGTGACCAACAACTTATAAAGATAACGGGACACTCATCATCTTCTATTACACCCTACCTCCAAATTGACCCTGAACATCACGAAAATCTTATTTGTTCCTTACGAGCCTCGAATAAGAAAGATCAAAATGAATATTCCACATGTGTGAATACCAGAGAAGAAAATTTTGAAATCAGTACACCAAACCAAACAATTTATAACAATTGTGTATTTAATAACTGTTCATTCAAATGATTTAATTGTATCAATAAAGATAATTATTGTTGTTGTTCATTCATATATTTGGTCATTAATTTATCTTGTCAAAAAACACTCGCGCTTTTCTTTTATGGATAAATTTCTTTTTAACTCGAAATTTTTCCATCAGTAATTTTGCTCGAAAAACTGACATTTGACAAAATCTCATAAAATTACTGATTTGCAAAATTATTTCGTTACAAAAAGAAATTTATCCGATAAAAAAAAAGCTCTTGCGTTTTTACTGTTGATAAACATACCAAGAGAAGTGTTAAATATGCAAAAATATTCAGGAAAAAAAAGCGTGCCACACTTTTTTGTAACAACCTGTATATTTGAAAATAATTTTAATGTATGCGTGTTTACCCACAGTTTACATTTGCATTAGAAAGATTTTTTTATCTGTTACGGTATACGAGCTATCGAACTCCCACGCACTATTGCCCCACCCTGTATAACATACCTTTCGCAACGTTCATGAGCTTCCTGATTAATGGATTCCTCCTCTGCTGCCACTAGGCTATCGACAAAATTCATAATGTCAGATTCCTGAATTTGGATTACTGGAAGTCTAAAATATCCAAATATTAGTTTACAAAAATAATACACCAAAGAGTCTACATTTCACAGAATAGATGGCATGAAATAAAGAAACGAATAAGATATGATGCTAATTCTTGCTGCTTGTGTGTATATAGTGTACAGCCTAATTTATGGAAGCAAAAATTAAAGTTATTCAGTTTGTAAATACAAACGTATCCATGTAAAAGGCGAAACTCTGCTTGAAATGGAAATATTTTATAATTTCATTTATAGATATCTTGGACACACTGTACACCTATATACATTACTAATTGTTCTACAAAGTGTGTATTCATAAAAGTAAACTATTTTAAATAGCAAGTAAACACAACAATATTGACAATTTTAAAAGATTGCTGGTTGAAAAAAATATGGAAACCTTTTGAAATTATTAATATAATATTTACTATTATCAATTTTAACGAGGGAAGACAAGCAACAATTAATATAGTAAACTATTTACATATACTATAAAAATTATGTTTCTTGACAAGCTTACGATATACGCAAAAGAGGTTAAAAATTACAGAAGGTGCAAGCCTGCCCAATGTAAAAACATTTCCCTATTCATATAATTAATTTTCATTATTTAAAATAAGTGTAGATACTGTCTGGTAGGTAATTATAGGGTCTACAAGTAAGGCTAGCGTCCACTCTTTCCCTTAATTTATCAACGGTCCCCAAGATGAAGCTTACTTAATGATTTTCTTTACAATTTTGCGGATCCAGAATAAAGTTACATTTTATATAAATGCGAAACCAAATTCCATTAAGATAAAGGTAAAGTAGAATTTTTTCCTGCTGAGTGATATATGGCTGGATGTACTTAATTCCAAATACATACATAGGGTGCTACTTAATGAGGGGTTCTTTTACACCTTAATTATTCAAAATCTCAAAAATCCTACTAAGAAAAGTTAAAGGAATTTTATTCTGCATGATTTAAAATTATTTTTAGTTACACAGGGCGTTTGATTTACTTGGAGAGCGTAGACTTCATAATTTGCAAATAGCAAACATTTTTTCCCTAGATTAGAATTAAAGGAAATTATTTACCTTTTTCATCGATCTAAAGGGAGCCTTCGACATGGTGATAAACAAGAACTATGGAAGGAAATGGAATAGATAAATATCTTATAAATAGTAAGCGTGAACTTTATCAAGAAACTGTAAATACAGTAGTCAATGGAAACAAAACACAAAGATTTTGTATAGAAAGATTAATGGAAACGAAATACCGGGTGGCCATAAATATCTGTTATCACGTTACCTTTGGAAGCAACATCGCTTATTAAAAGCGATGAATCCAACTAAAATAAACTTACATTCCTATCTATTAAAATTATGACAGATTGCAATAAGTAATGGAGTTAGAACAGGATATTTTTATAATCGAGTCGTATTTTAGAAATGGTGTCAATAATGATAATGAGTGGGTATATTCCATGGAAGCATGTGTTGAAGAATTTAGAGCCCAGTTTCCCTACCACCATGATGACCATGTTTTGCGACAGAAAATTAATAGGACTGTTGCACGTTTTCGACAATCCGGTAGCGTTACAAAAAGAAAAGGTTCAGGTAGGACCCAAATTAACCAAGAAATTGTGGATGACATTCAGGAAAGAATTACCGAAAACCCCTGCATTTCGACATGAAAATTGTCAGCTGAAGCAGAAGTACCTAGAACTGCTTGCCAGAAGATATTAAAATTACATCCGTATACAATTTCTGTATTTCAGCAATTACATGTTCAGGATTTTGCAACACGTCTAAATTATTGTCAATGATTCCAGCAAACATTTAATGATCTGTTACTGGATAGAACCTTTTTCAGCGACGAAGCCTGGTGTACCTTATCTGGATATGTAAATTCTCAGAATTGTCGCTTTTGGAGTGCCGAGAACCCGCACCAGTATGTGGAAACACTGCTTCATCCTGAAAAACTTGGTATTTTGCTAGCTGTATCCAGAAGACGACTGATTAGGCCTATATTTTTTAATAACACAATTAATGGACGACGCTACCGCTTCTTTGACAAACTTGATGACAATGAAAAAAATTACGGCTGTTTCCAACACGATGGCGCAACGGCGCATACAACCAGAGAAAATTTGGAGTTTATAAGGAAAACGTTTGGCAATAGAATTATTAGTAGATTCACAGATTATCCTTTCCCAGCACGTTCACCTGATCTTACGCCTTGTGATTTTTCAATTTTCGCGTACGTTAAAGATAACGTTTTTAAAAGGCAAATTAACAATCTAGAGGAGCTGAGGGAAGCCATCGTCGACTGTTGCCATAATATTGATCAACAAATGTTGCAGAATATTTTTGAAAGCAAAAAGAAGCGAGTTCAGCTTTGCATTGCAGAAAATGGTCATCATTTTCAACATTATTATTATTATCGTGATCCTCGTTTGTACCGCTTGCGCAGTGTCCAGGCGGTGTGGGGCCAGGCTAAGCTAGTGTGTGCTATGCACAACACGGCCCGCCTCTGCGAAGCCATGCTTGGCTTGCCTGTTGTGTGTGAATGTTTTTGTTTATGGTCTTGTTACTCCTCTAATGCGACCGTAATTTGAGGAGTGCCATTAATTTGATCCCCAATGGCAAATGGAGACCGGGACCCAGTACCGATCCCCCAGGGAATTAGAAGAATTTCCGACCCTGGGGAGATTCGAACCGGGAAGCGTTTGGACTATTACATCCAAACCTTGGCCCTCTACCACTGAGCCATCCCCGCCCTATCATTTTCAACATTTGTTATAAAATAT
>JABXWE010020686.1:0-43428 GCA_014611495.1 Limonius californicus | reverse complement strand
TAGAGATTTGAGATGCCCCATAGGAAAAAAATCTAGGCTATTTAAGTCAGGGGACTTAGGGGTCCATGACTGAGGTCCACCCCGCCCTATCCAATTGTTCTCATACACTTCATTGAAATACTCCTGAGCCAAAATAGAAAAATGTGCTGGGGCGCCATCGTGCATATACCATATTTGATTTCTCAGCAAAAGAGGTAAGTCTTCGAGTAATAAAGGCAATTCGCGTTGCAAAAAATGCCTGTATGAGTGACCAGTAAGTCGACCAGGCAAACAGAAAGGACCAATCAAATGATCACCAATTATACCACCCCATAGATTTAATGTGACTGCTCTTGAAAATGCGTTTCTACAATTCCATGTGGATTTTCTTGACTCCATATGTGGTTCTTATGAAAATTTGTAATAGAATTCCTTGAAAAATTGGCTTCGTCGGTAAAAAGAATTTTACAATCAAAATTGGGATCTACTGCTATCCTATTGAGGTACCACTGGCAGAAATTAATCCTTAAAGGGAAATCTCGAGGAAGAAGCGCCTGCACCCTTTGAATGTGGAAAGGGTATAGAAGAGAATCACGCAAGATATGTCAAACAACTTGATGACCAATATTTAAATGCTCAGAGATTTTTCTGGTGCTAGTGTCTGGATGTTCTTCTATTTTATTTAGAACATCTTCTTCGATCTGTGGTGTTCTAACAATACGTGGTCTACCTGCATCATTGGTATTCTTATTAAAAGTTCCAGTTTCTACAAGACTCCTATGAATATTCGAGAATATTCGATAATCAGGTATCATTCTATTGGGATAGGGCTTCATGTACAGACGTCTGCCTTCTCTTGCATTTCCATTCGCAAGGCCATAGATGAAATACATCTCAGCCATGTCAGAATTCGTAAAATTTGGCATTGTTGCGAGATTATAACGAGTATTTAAAACACTTTTACACCTTACAGTTTACAACTTAAACCTTTAATGTATAAACATATGCAGACAAAAGTTACGCTTTCAAATGCAAACTGTCAAAATTAATGGAAACATGAGATTATCCAAATAAAGCCAGAGCCTACCAGACCATTTTAAAAATTTTAATTTTGTCTAGCGAATTACAGAAAATAGTTTTTTATTTTTTTTCTCGAAAACCGTCGCAGATACGAAAAAACTACAGGAGAACAAAAAGATTCTAATTAAAACAAGAAACTGATTTTGTATTTTAGAATCTACCAGCGGTGCATCGCAAAAAAGTTCAGGGGGAGAAAAGGGGACATGACCCCTGAAAAAGTACCTCCCTGTAGATTTTCACAACCATATGGACACCCAATGTAAGCCCTGCAGCGTAACCTGTATTCCAAATTTGAGCTAAATATCTCAAAAACTGCAGGAGCTATAAAGAAAAAACTAAAAAAATCTTGAAATTTTAACACCCCGTAGATCAGTAACGAAGCGTGTGCGTACCTATGTTTATATGAACTTTTAGTCATGAAATAAGCCAAGGAATTACCTCCTTCCGTACGTACATGATATTTAGGAACACCCTGTATATGTATATATACAATTTATAATCAAACTAGGAAATATAAATCGTTTTAATTATAATATTCCCTATTCTCACAGAATATTTTTGCTACAATTCTATATAGACCAACAGGTAAAACACAATTATATATTATTTTGACGTTACACAAAATAAAAGCAAAAGTAGCAGTTCTGCTCTCTCTGTATAACACTAGTAGTTGCTCATTTCTCTAATAATACAGTCGAAGGTAAAGAGGCGTTAGATTTATTTAAAAAACTAGCCTATATACCTAAGAACTACAGAATAATTTTGCAGTACACCAGCAATTTTTTATATGACGTCCACTGCCACAAAAACAAACTCAAACTATTTCAAGTAACCACAGGGGAAGAAAACGTTTCGACGGCAAAAGAAATTCTAGAAGGGAAAACAATAACGAAACGGCTCACTACATCAAAATCAAATACCGGGCACATATCCTAAGAAGACCTGCCAACCATCCTCTACAGCAAGCGTATGCCATGCAAACAGAAGAAAATAAGATCGGAAGACCATGCTACACGTGGAATACATCATTGGAAAGGGACATCCAAAAACCGGCATACCTAAACAGACATGGGAGGAATGGGCACGAAGAAAAGAGGATATACGAAGAGAGGCAAGAAGAATCTACGCACTAATGGAAGAATCCGATTAACAATCGACTGAAGAAGAACAGGCTAAAAGAGAACAAGAAGAACGAGAGTGAGGAAGGGGAAAACAAAGGAGAAGAAACGAAACATGTACCAGTGGGAAAGAAAACGATGTCAACTGCAGAGGGGAAGGTTAGAGAGAAGCAGGAAGTACAATCCAGAATCGAACTTCCAACTAAGTGGTAAAACAGTTCTAATCAGTGCAGTAAATATTAAGTAGGTAATTAGTCATTAGGAAACTAAGATCGGAGCAATCTGTTACCTTAAAACAATAGATAGATAAGAAATACGAACAATGTAAAACTTGATACCAAAGCTATTAGGTTTAAATGCATAATCGCATAACGGACGGTTTAAATAAGTTTGGGAGCAAATATTAAGTAGTTTATTAGTTAAGCTAGGTTAATCTGTAACCTTAGAACAATAGATAGATGTGAAACAAGAACAATGTGAAACTTTGATACCAAAGTTATTTGGCTCAAATGCATAATCGCATAACGGTCTCGGTTACGTACTCAAAAACCCCATTTATGCGTAGCTTACTAACTACCTGGTGTTGCAGCAGCGGTCTCTTGCGGTATGCATTGCAGAGATGCTAACGTTGTGCAATATCCCACCCGATCCCACCCTACCCATTAAATTCCTACCCACCTACTGGCATGGGGTGGGCCTGGCGTAATGCAGGAGTGACCCTCCAGTCAGCTCCATGTCAGATGATGATGATGATGATGATGACGTCCACTGCCGCAAAAACAAGAAAAAACGATTATAGAAAATAGAAGCTGTTTAAAATCAATAACAATCGAGTGTTATATTTAAAATGTTAAAAGCTACACAGAATGCTCCACTATATACAGTGTGTCAATTTGAAAACATACAATATTGTATATCTCTGGAAGTAGTAGAGGTATTGAAAATCTCTAAAACCATTCTACAACACGGACGAGGAATCATCATGACTTATAACTACAAGGTAACCTTCCCCATTCAACTCCATAGCTAGCCTAACAGAAAAATTACAAACGGTAATACTTACCTTGTGGTACTGCATTGCAAAAGCTCTTAGAAAATGCTATTCAGTATTAGCAATCACTTTTTTGTCTTCCAAAATCTCCAGATCTGGCCGCATAGGACTTCTTTTTATGGGGTCTGTTAATATCTGTTATCTACGAAACTCCACCGCAGGCTATTGCACAACTTCTATTAGGAATATTATAGAAGTGCCGAACTATTCCGCGACAAACTTTCCAAAATTCTCAAATATAATTTGAGAGTTAACTTTACTATAGACTAGAGATCAATGGATTTCATTTTTGAACAATTTATCTAGTATTTTTAAATTTTAATTAAAATAATTTATTTTGCGAGTATACCTTTTTAAAGAGAAAACATGTTTGCTACTATTTCATTGACTTATCACAAGGTGGGTGTTACCATTCGGAAGTTTTTTGTAGAGGTAGGAAGAACCCGTGGGAATGAATAAGAATTAGTCCCCATCCATGTTATAGAAACGGTTTCTAGAAATTTGCAATATCTCTTTTACTTCCAGAGGTATAACATGTTGTACGTTTTCAAATTGACACACTGTATAGATGTATATAACTGATTGGGGTGTTTGTCATATTCTTCTAAATCGAGATTTTCAATCAATATGTAGCAACATGTCAACCATTACCAACCAAAAGCAGCAGACTCGACTGTAGGCTACACAAACAAATAGTCCTTATTTGATAAACGTCTGTCAATATAATAATAATTAAATCTATAATACTTAGAAGATATAACTCTAAAAAACCGTTGGGCAAGGACACACGATCCTGTTAATTGGCCGTCTAGGTCGTCCAATCTATATTACTTGCATTACTGTCTTAGGGGATATATGCAGTCGTTTGTATATTCAGTCAAATGGTAGAGCTAAATATTTCCAACGTACAAAACGATCAACATTTTCTTATGAAATCTATAACTGTCGTTCTGCAAAGACTCGCCGTTAGCATCAAAATATCATTTATGCTTTAATGCATATACGTCATTATTTTTAATATGTGTCATAACAACTGATAGCAACGCAAATTGCTAAAATAAAAAATCAAATCATCAAGCACAACTATAAGTTCAAAAAATGCCATTTTTTATATTGCTATAGATTATATAGCAATTCTCTAAGATAAAATATGATTTAACGAGTTTTTAAAGTTTACATTTATATCATCTTTCAGAATAGTTAAAGGAGAACCTTAAACTTAAACAACATAAGTTCACTATTAACTTCCTCTTCGAGTGATTTATCTCTTACGAGATGTCTTGCGCATTTATAGTGGCACACCACATAGAGGACCTACAGCTTCACTAAACTCCAAACCACGGGAAGTGTAAACACTTCCACTCCTGAGAAGATTTACTAGGGAGAATAATTCGCTGGTTTGCCATGGCTTTGAAAGGGAAAATGCCCGATAAAAATGTGATGTTCCAGTACGAAGAATTGCCACTCAGACCTAGCACAGATATCTAACGGGCTAACCTCTAACCGAAGACACTGCACTACCACAATCATATATCATACGACTTTCCAAACGCCGTCGGAAAATAGCACCGTTCCCCACCTGAGAATAAAACGCCATTATTTTTCTTTTTAAATAATATACAGTATTACTCAAATTTCACATGATATTTGACGCAGCCGTTGTTAGAGCAGTGTAAATTTCGTATTTCTCTGATAACTCCTTTGTTATTCTTCTTCCAGTGTTTTATATCTTACGAGACGTAACAATCTTCTCTCCTATGCTTGTGTTGTGCGTTTAAGGTACCACATACATAGAAGACCTACGGCTTAAGGTGGTCTCCGAACCACAGCAAGTGTAAACACTTCTATTACAGAGAAGATTTACTAGGCAGAATAACTCGCTGGTTTGCCATTGCCTTGCGAGGGAGAACGCCCATTACAAATCCGATGTTCCGGTACTGGGAATTGAACCCAGGTCCTTCAGCATAGAAGTCTAACGCGCTAACTTCTAGCCGCCTCCCTTTGATATTATCAATTTTTTAAATCTGCAGCATCTTTCTTAAAACTACATATTTTTAGTTAAAATATCACAGATGCATCAAATTTTTAAAACAATGTTTTTATGTATGAACATTTTAATCAATTTTTTTATTGCTTCTGTATTAAGTTTTTCTACATCTTAATAGAGTTTTGCTACTTTCTACAACGTATTGCATTTTATCGGTTATGGTGTTATTACAAAATAATAAATTACATTCAACATCAGAAAGTCTATAAACTTGCAGAAAAATATATTATGGCGGCTTTAACAAATAATAAATGAGATTATGATTACAAAAATAGAAATAAAGCTGCTTAAAATATGATACAGTTATGATATCCCAGTTAAAAAAATGTCCGGAAGTTTCGAAACATCCTAATAACGGTTACGTTTTGATTTTCGGACATAATTCAAACACTAAATTGTCTAGGTCATATTTCTTTTTCTGAATGCTAATAAACATTTTTCATATTCATATTTAAAACAATCATTTAAAAGAAGAGTTACACATTTACAGACATTGGCAGTTATTTAAAAATTAGGTGAGGAATCACTTGTAAGAAAATAGGGGAAAAGTGAATAGTGTACGTTCTAAATTGTTTTTAAACTTTATTTTAACAAAAATAGTAATATTATGTTTTACTTATTATACAGTATAATAGTAGAACGGTGTGGTACGTATAATGTGCACCCTTTTCAATCTGTTAATTTTTTTAATTAAATGGGTTATTTGTTTAGATATAGATAAAAATTTCAATGTATAATCTTAGCTAAGCTTCCTTCAAGCAAATGTACTATTATCTTTTAAAATCCTTGTATAAAATCCCTCGAAGTTTATCAAGCAATCCAAACGCTAACTTTCACCAGACGCAAATAGCTAAGAAACTCGTTAAAATGATCATAATACTAATGGATGTTAACATATGCATTCAAAAGTAAACATTTTGTGTTACGGAGTAATACAATAACTAGCCGGCCTCGGTGGTTTAGTGGTTAGCGCGTTTGCCTTTAGATCCGAGGGACGCGGATCGAACCTGGCTGAGGTCGGCGAGATTTTTCTAGCGGGGAAAAAACTGAAAATGCGCCTTCTGTCGGATAAGAAGTAAAGCCGTAGGTCCCTACGATGTGTGACACGTTAAAAATCACTACTGGGGTTGGAATTACCTCAGATAGTCAACATTCTTAGTTAGGGTGTACAATGGGCCATATGGCCTAAGTGCATAGAGATGGTTGGAAAACCGCGTCCTAGATCTCGCTCTTGCAAAGCAAGCAAGCAAGCAAGCAAGCAAGCAATACGATAACTATAGCAACCAAACTCTATTTGGATAACTAATACATAATTGTAGTAAATTTTACAAACTGTATGCTTTCAGTAGCGACATACATGTGATTTTCTACAGTTAATCATTATAAATAAATGTATTGACTATTCTATGTTTGAGCATATTTTATACACATTTGAGATGGCTTTCAACTCTATCCGATTTTCTCACGATGTCTTCCATGCATTGAACAAGACGTAGCAAAAAGAGACACGAGCCGAGGATAATTCTAAACCGAGAACTCTTAACAACGTTTTAATTACTCAGGGGGTTCGTATTTCATTTTTGGTTTGATTACAACAAATAGTAAAAAATAAAAATTATTTTATTTATAATTCTGCAGTAATTTAAGTTATTACAAAAATAGACCAGTATAAGTTAAACACATGCAAATAGCAAAAATATAAATAAAAGATATGTTTGTATAGCAATCCAAGCTGATGATATCATCCAGTTGTAGCGATCGACCGAGTGTTCTTGCTGCTTTTATACTGCTGGAAAAAGTTTTACTTGGTTTCATAGCTGCATATTTTATTAATCGTTGCTGTAGAATGACTGGCGAAGTTCTCACAGAATAACAAACCAAGTTCAGAATTATGAAGGTAGTTAGCTTTGCCTGAACACCAAAAATGCTTGTAGTTTATTGCGCCTTTAATAATAAAAGAAATCGTTATTGTCACCCAGCTTTTATGTGACAGTATATGGCATCTCAGATACCGTGGAAAATTGAAGAGTTTATCACTTTCATTGCTGAAAGCGAGTCCCGTTTCCTTCCCAAGGGACGTCAGCGCTGTAAGCGATTTTCTTCCAGCCTAAGCAAAGAAATACGGTCATAGTTACTTTAATTAATGTCTAGTGTCAAAATGGCTTTCTCCATTAAAATCCCCTATTGCAGTAGGGTTAACCATTTTTACTTGGTTATATTAATGACATCTAAGGCAGATAATTATCATTTATCCTGCTTATAGCTAGATTTATATATGTAACTTGAGAAACAAGGATAGGTAATAAATGTAAACCCGAAAATGTAATCTCCACAGTAGCGTAAATAAGTAAAAAGGACAAACTACAAATGCATTCAGCTAAAATAGTTAACACATGTAAAATACAACATTCAAACGTATCTGTTATCATAGTATCTTCCATTTATAAAGTTTTGAGGTAGCTTTGAAACTAGGCCTCCAGAACGGGTACAAAAATCGGTTGCAAAGTGAAATATTCACTAAAACGCTATCTCCCTACAAAGCTTTTCTCGCCTCAAATAAAGATCCTTTAGTTTTTACGCCCGTGTGTTCGGTTCGTTTAACTGATTCGATTAAACGTTATTATATCAAGGATGTTGTTGTAATGATATCGGTGTTTTGTAATTCCTGATTCTCTAAAGACTGTTTCTGTTCACAAAAAAACTTCACTATTGGAGCAATCTACTTCATAATAATATATAGATACCGTTTACCGTATAACAATAAAGAAGGAAAAAACAACACTTTCGTGAGTTGTTGTCACGTACATAAGGCGGATCTAATTGTCGTTTTTAGATAGGCTGACTTGAAAGCAATAATAATTGGGCTTAACAGAACCCGTTTATGTTGGTAGTAAAACCTTTTCTCCAAATCGGGATTTTATTTTAATTAAAAAAATTTAGAACTTGATACTAAAAAGAATTTTATCTAACGGCAATTTTACAAGTCAGAAAAGGAATAATAACCTATAGTATGAGAATGCTAATCAACATTACAGTTTAATTCAGGATGCTGTTTAAGATGTATATTTTCCCACGTGAGAATAGCACTATGTACGTACCCTCACAAGTATGTGCATTCAATAACTAATTTCCTGTCATAGTTGCAACTTACTGATTAATTAATTTGACGTAAACGTATACCCCAGAAACTGCTACTTGCTGTATATGTCATACAAGAATCTAAACGACACGATTATCTGATTTGCATTACAGTATGCTGGGAATTTAACACCTGACTACTTAAAATAATCAAACACTGTGATCCTAGTGAACACTTTATACACGAACTATGTAAAGAGCAAGAGCTTTCGTAGAATTTTATTAATATAACCGCTTATACCTGGTAATTAAAAACATACTAATTTTTTTGCCATTAATATCTGTTTTATAAAAACAATTATTTTAATACTCACTGTCTATACAATGTATGCACGTACGAGGTGTGTTCCATTGAAACCCATCTTTGCTTTATAAAACATTTATTCAACAATTTAATTACAAATAATTACCGTCACAGTTAAGGCACCTGTCCCATTGTTTTACTAACCGACGTATACCCTGCTTATAGAATTCTTGTGACTGTTGATTGAAGAAGTCTTCCACAGCTATCTCTACTTCTGCGTCAGACTCAAAATTCTGACATTTTAGAGCCTTTTTAGCGGTCCAAAAATATGGAAATCGCAAGTCGATTGATCCGAACTATAGGGTAGATGCTCTAAAACCCTCCACTTCTTTCGTTGAAGATTTGGTTTAACCACATTTCCTGGCCGGTTCCGCTTGATGCTTGATTGCTTGATGAAGCTTGTTCAAAGTTTTACAGTACAGATTTGCATTGACATTTACTCCAGGTTCCTTAAACTCTATCAACAAGGGTCCTTCCTGGTCGAAAAAAAATGTTAACATTATCTTGCCTGGAGAAGGTTTTGTTTTAAACTTCTTCGTTGGTAGTGAACTTGAAGCCCATTCGCTAGCATTTTTGTTCATTAGACAAGAGAGAAGGAATTCATTGCGAACAAACTTTGCTGTAATACAGATTACGAGCAATACTGTAGACAGATCCTACACTCGCACCAACAATTTCTGAAACTTCTCTAATTGAAATTCGACGATTTTCTCTAAAAAGGCCTTCCACACATGCCATATTGTTTTCTGTTAATACAGGACATCGTGCACCTGGTCGCGGTCATCCATAGCCCCCTCTTTTCGATTCTTAAATTTGCGGCACCATTCTTTCACAGTTGGGTACGCAATACATGCATTTCCATACACTGCTTGCATTCGCGTATGAATCTGCAATAGCTGCACACCCTCAGCGCATAAAAGTTGTAGGACCGCACGCTGATCAAACTTAGACGGATTTTCAACAACAAACGCCATTTAAAAATCGAAGTTTTAAAATTCAGAATCAAATTCAAAAGTCAGAAACGTATTAATGTGTTGCTTAGAAACACTACTAACATTAACAAACGTAATTTGAATTATTGCATTTGTTTTCAAGGCTAAGTTGAACATGCCTCGTATGTACCGACACACATAAAATATTTTATTCTTAAACATTCCACTTATTTCCGTTAATTTTTCTTCCGTTGACTATTTGCCAAGTGATGTTATTCTCAGTAATATTTTTTTGGATTACAAAATTCGGGCACATAAATAAAATATATATTTCTTAAACAACGGCATGTCGAAGTATGAAGATCAGTTTTTTAGTTTCAATAATAACCAGTATATCTTTTCTCTACAGCAACTCCTTTTCGCCGACTTTGACCAGTGACTTTTTTCTTTGTGGCAACTTTTCTGATTATTTTTCTTCCTCTCGTTTTTCTGCGGGTAATGTTTTGAGGAATTCCTTATCATGGTTGCAGAAATATAATATACAGGATGGTGAATGTTTCGTGACTTACCATTGGCATATCTGAAACGGTAAGAGATACGAGTGTGGTTAAAAAGTTACGCTCTTTTACGATCTTATCTGAAAATAAATCCTGGATATTTTATAAATTTTTATAAAAAAGCACAAGTTAAAAATATATTATGTAATAAGAAAATAAAGCTGTTGATTGGTTTACGTTTATGCCATCCCAGTAATATTTTAATGATTAATGATTTACCTGAACAACTGCTTTTTAACAGTAAAAACATCAGTTGTGGACTCAAAAAACCATTTTATTTATTGGTTATAACCAGGACAACTAATATGACAATGACTCATTATCCCCTCGATTTGTCCTGCAGATGGTCACTCGTTTGAAGAAATATTAATTGTATTTTCGCAGGATTGCTGCCCGATTTGAGGCGGCCGTGGGCTAGAGGTTAGCGCGTTAGACTTCTACGCTGAAGGTCCTGGGTTCAATTCCCGGACCAGAACATCGGATTTTTAACGGCCGTTCTCCCTCGCAAGGCAATGGCAAACCAGCGAGGTATTCTGCCTAGTAAATCTTCTCTGGAGTAGAAGTGTTTACACTTCCCGTGGTTCGGAGCCCACGTTAAACTGTAGGTCCTCTATGTCTGTGACTCTAAAAACGCGCAACACAGGCATATGAGAGAAGATCGCTACGTCTCGTAAGAGATAAAGCACTCTAAAAAGAAGAAGCTGCCCGATTTCTCAGTAACTCGAAAAATGTTTTTCTTGAGCTCCTTGATTACAAGGTCCTTCACAAAGCTGCAAAAGAAAATTTCCAGAAGAATCTCTTCTTTTGGACTGCGATCCTACCGTCCATTCCAACGGCTCCCTTTAACTACACATCACAAAACTGTTACGCTTGTTTGGTGTCAAAAGCGGCAGCATTGGAATCAAGATTTTGTATGTGGGCAAATGACTGCCGTAGGAAGGTACGTCGATATCGAGAAGAAAGACAAAATCTAGAGTTTGTTGAAAGACGCCATACAGCTTTAACACCTGGAGTTATGTTGGGGTGCGATTTGTTTCGATAGAAGATCACCTCTTGTGTTCGTCGCAGGCACGTTAAATGCTCATCGCTATATTCATAATGTCCTGGAACCGGTGTTACTACCATTCATGCAGACGTTGCCAAACGGTATTTTCCAACAGCATAACGCACGTCCACATACTGCAAACATACCAGAACGTACCTCCTACAAACACAATTGTAAATGTTGCCCTGGCCTGCACGATCACAGGACTTATCGCCGATCGAATATCTTTGGGACGTGATGGGATTTTGACTAAGATTATTGCCAAGAGCTCCTAACAACTTAGAGGAACTGAGACACCAATTTGAGGTTATATGGAACGATATACCCCAGGAGAACATAGACCACTTGATAGAAAGCATGCCACGACTAGTAAATGCTTGCATAGCTGTTCATGGCGATGTTACACATTATTAATTTTGTTTCCGTTATTGTTATTGTTTTCTTATAATTGTTATGCTTTTTTTATGAAAACCTGATCATTTCATACGCAATAATGAAACATTATTTTAGCAAAGTTTCAAACCCGTAGCTTTATTTTTAATGGGTGGTGCATTTCATATGAAACGAAGTGTATATGTATATATATATATATATATATATATATATATATATTGCTCTGCATTCAGTGAATTTCTCTTAGATGCATAGAGGAAATATTCACTATATCTTCTTCTTAGAGTGCTTTATCTCTTACGAGACGTAGTGATCTCTCGTATGCGCGTTTAAAGTACCACAGACATAGACCACCTACAGCTTAACGGGGGCTGCGAATCACGGGAAGTGTAAACACTTCGACACCAGAGAAGATTTACTAGACAGAATACCTCGCTGGTTTGCCATTGCCTTGCGAGAGAGAACGGCCGTTAAAAATCCGATGTTCCGGTACTGGGAATTGAAGCCAGGATCTTCAGCTTAGAAGTCTAACGCGCTAACTTCTAGCCCACTGCCGCCTCATTCACTATATAACAAATATCAATTAGATATTTTTTTGTAGTATACAAGAAATAATTCTATACATTTAGAATCAACTTAGTTGGACCTACATAGTTTTGTAATATTTAGGAAATATAGGTTATACATTCTACACAATTACTAGTTGTATTACATTTTGTAATATTCACATAATATCCGTGCATTGGAAAAATATTAACTATATCTCGTTTTGTAATATTCTGGAAATATTCGTCATATATTTCACAGACAAGCTGGTGTTGTCACAAATTTTAAAATTTAGAGTATCTTTGCTATATATTCAACACAACTATTAGACGTTTCCCGTTTATAATATTCTGAAAATATTCTTCACGTGTACATATATTCCAAAGAAATGGTGGTAATGGAAATATTGCAATTACATATTCATCAAATGTTGCTCGTATCTCTTTTTTCTCCCACCCAGCTTATTCCGGCTTAGCACATTTTGTGCTACACACGGGTGTAGCATACCCCACCCTTGACAAAGCCCATGCCCCAACTATAACTAATACACCAACACCCTGGGTAAGTGCTGTGCTCAGGATTCGAACCGAAGCGACTTTGGTAAAATAACTTCGAAGCCAAGCACCGCAGTCACTGCTCTACCGCGACCCCCTTACATTTTCCTTAAATATCAGAGATACAACTGTTATAATTTGCATTATTTAAATAATACATAATATTACACATATATTACGAAAATTGTACCTGCATGTTTGATGTGACGAGGGGTTAGTATTACTAAACTATAACTTTAGTTTGCATTGTTACTCCTACAAACTAGGAACGAATTAACCTTGTAGAATTCTAGTTAGTTAAAACAGTTTAGAGGCGAGTAAAAATGCTGTTCCCCAAGAAACGAATTATAGAATCCTGAAACGATGTAAAGATGCAATAAATGTAATGCCGTGGTATTTACTGTACTATCTAAGAATTTTTATTAATATATTTCTGCTAGTATGTGTAATAAGAAAATGGTTGAGTCATTTGCGAATATTATACCAATAATTAAACGAATACCATAAAAATATCGCGTTGTTAGATAACGAAACAAAAATATTAGTTAATCATGATATCATAAAACAAATAATACCTGCAAAACAACTGTTATTTGAATGGTTTAATCTCTAAAATGTATTTCTATACGCTATTCTTTCCTGTTTAATATACTTCATTGCAAGAAATTGTAGATTTGCTCTTCCAGAACAAAGTGTTTCCCTTAATTCTATCTACAACAGCATTGCCACGATTAATCTTTCTTATAAGCAACAAATACATAAGACTATTTTCACCATGTTTTTATTATTTTACAATAGTTCACATTTGTGTGTTAAGCTTCTTCGGTAATAATTTAATTTATCAATTTCTTCACATGAATAATATTCAAATTACAAAATCTTGCGCACTAATTTTACATGATGCCTGTATAAAGTCATTCTACATAACTGCATCCTAATATAAAACCAAAATGCTTTCTCAAGCTTAACCATCATTATGTGTGATGATACCGTAACCAATCGTCTGAAATTTCTCACAGTTAAAAAACAGGCAACCAATCTATAGTTCTGGGATAAACCGGCATTGTAGTTTCTTACGTCGTCGACGTGTTACACTAATCATCTGGCGATTTTATTTTCTATACCCTTTTATTAACTTAAAAAAGTGTGTCAAGAATGGATAAAAAATTTGTATTTACACGCAGGTCCTAGCAAGAACAATTTATTTATTAAATGCTTATGTTTGTGTATTAATTTCATAGTTCGCATGGAAGTAAACTGATATATCCATATAAAAAGAGCGAGAACTTCGTTGCCGGCTTCTTCCAGACGGTAAAAGCATTCTTGTGATTCAACGTTATTTTATAATTTCTTGTCTATATGAAAGAGTTTGAAGTTAATAATGGCCTCATATTATAGATGTTACATTGTTAGCTGGAGAACTAATCGTCGGTGAACTTCGCAGAGCCGCTATGTATAGTTTAAAACAGCAATAAAAAAGCTTTTCATTTTGTACACCGCAATAAAACGTGCGAATATGAAATCCAACTAAATTGTATTTAAATTAAAACTGTAAATTCTTACAACGTTAAATTTTACTAACCGCAAGATATATTAAATTTAATCTTTCCATAAAATCTAAAACGTCTTATTGTTTACAATATGCTTGTTTTTTTCATAAATAAATCGCTAGAAGAACTGAAGAAAGCATTGGTAATTGAACGAATAAGAGTAATGTAAATCGGTATTATAAAAACAGCATTATTTATAACTAGAGCATAAAATTAGTTTTGTATTAGGTATTTAACAATTAAAAACGCCACTACAGAAAAATTATATCTGTGGACTAAATTATCACCTACCTTTGTTAACAGGATAAAGACCTAGTGCTTCTCTTTTTTCGTTATACTCTTATATTCTCCATATTTTATGATTATTAACTATATATTCGACCATTACAATAAATTTGGTCAAAATCCTCTTAAATCGCATTTGTAGGTCTTGGACCTGTTATTTAACCATTTTTTATATTAAAACCGGTTTTTGTGATAACGATATCCAACTATCCCGCCGTCTTTTCGGTGGCTTCCTTGGTGGTCTAAAAACTTGAGTTTTTGCTATACAAATTTTCGATATTTTGTTATTATCCATCCGCTGTACATCCTTCTTCTGTATCTCCCAATTTTATAATATATTTCACACTAAGTATTTCTCTGATTGTATTATTCCTTTCTTGTCTCTTAAAGTACCCACATAAGCAAAGTACATCTTGACGGTCCACAACATGATCATTTATTAACCTGGAAAGATGACCTACATGGGGTAACTTAAAGGCGTTCTTTGTGCATCCGTAGTGGTTACCAAAAGTAACAGTAACCGTTACATTCAACTTAAAGTTAACAAATAGTTATTCTACATAGTTAACATTATCGCAACCAAAAAGGTTGACTTTTAATTACCTTTCAAATGCACCTTATAGCTGCATATCTTGAAAGCGACCTATAGTGGTTACTTTTCAATTACATAACTGTACTGCAATTAGAGTTTAAAATACGCAAATCATTTTAGCTATTGAACAAATATCTAATTGCCCTATTTTTTTAAATTGACCCTACATATAATATTATCGCTGATTTCCTATTTTTCAATTACTTGCGTACAGAAATGAGTAACAAATATAGTAACAAAAACAGAAATATTGTTCGCAAACCCATAATATAATAAATCATATTACGTGTCCAAGATAATTTTACTATTCTGTTGTCATCTTTCTTGGTTAACTTTTGAACAACGCTAAGCGGTTACATTTCACACCAGTGTACTCTTAAAAAAATAACCTTCATGCTAACTATTGAAATAGGCCTTTATGTAGTAGAAGTGACCGCTAAATTCTTGTAGCTTTTGTTTAAATAAATCCACAACTCAAAACAAACAAAGGAAATTTGGGACACTTATAGATTCCGTTTCCGTTTATTTACTATTATGAGTTTAACAAGAAAATTAACCATCCGGATAGTAATAATTTAGATAATTTATAAATATAATTACAATAAATGTTACAACGCAGAAGGTGGAACGGTCCACAAATTATTGCAAGGGTTTCTTGGCATTAGCATTTGTGAAGCACGGTCAATGATCATCCTGTTAAAAAAAGTAGTATCCGTTTTCAGTTACAGTCCCAAGTTTAGTGTGTGCATCCTTTCCAATAATTTTTAAGGTTTTTGTTTCTTTTATACTATTAATTTAATTGACTATTCGAATGTGAAAAGAAAGGCCAACTAACTTTTTGTGTATTTTTTAGGCAAAGCTCTTTTTAGCCGTTGGAAATGCAACTAGAAGGATCTGGTCTATGCTGGTGACAATACCATGATTATTAGTTTAAACTCGATCGATGCCCATCAAAAGTTCAAGCTGCAGGACTTGAATATAAACCGAATGACCAGCAGTATGTTATACTTTCGTTAATATGACTTCTTCTATAATTTCAATTACATTTCAATCGCATGTCCTGCATCCCTTCTTATATTTGATGTAGTTTGTGCATGTTTTTTGATAAATTGATTTATCTTATTGTATTAAAGTTTAAGTTAAGATATACTTTTGCTGAAAACTCTATAAAACAAAGCTAATTACTAAATATTTGTCTATCAAAAAGTTCAGGGGGGTATTAAAACCTTTCTTTATTTATATCAGATTTTTAATTAATAATTATAGTTTATCCTACGCTAAATAATTATTGTTTAAAATTCTTTGGTCGATTAGTCTCAATGTAACACCAGATTGAATTTGATAGTTAATATTTTTTGGTACAGTTTCACCCTGTTTCATTTTTCTATATCATCTTTACAATTTATTTGGAGGGGGGTGGCTTTAAAAACGCCTGTAGATATAATGAACATCTAACAAACATATTTATTACACGACATTAACTGATTGGGAAACTCGAAATGATTCATATACTTGCCACAAACATAAGCGTATATTAGTTTAATACTAGAAGATGTAAGAATGAACTTGATATACATACAGTGTGTCTCACTGTAGACTGCACCACCCCAGTATTTTGTTTATATATTACCGATTCAAAAAATTTCTTTTTTCTTATTATACCTCTGACTAAACTGTAATTTTAGGGTATGTTACTTTCCCTACACGGTGAAATGCTAGCCTACTACGATTTAAAATCAACAGCAAAATTGAAGAAGTCGTATTAGGGATTTTTTTACAACCAAATTTTGTTAATAAAAGTTGTTCAGAATCGCCCAAATAAGCTAAATCCAAAAATTTTTTTCTAAAAAATTCATCTTGGACTCAATATTTTTTGATTGTAATGAAATTTTGGATTTAGCTTATTTGGGCGATGCTGAACAACTTTTATTAACAAAATTTTGTTGTAAAAAAACCCTAATACGACTTTTTCAATCCAAAATTTCATTACCTACAAACAAAAAATATTGAAATTTTTTAGAAAAACAAATTTTCAATATTTTTTGATTGTAATGAAATTTTGGATTTAGCTTATTTGAGCGATTCTGAACAACATTTATTAACAAAATTTTGGTGTAAAAAAATCCCTAATACGACTTCATCAATTTTGCTGTTTATTTTAAATCGTAGTAGGCTAGCATTTCACCGTGAAGGGAAAGTAACATACCCTAAAATTACAGTTTAGTGAGAGGTATAATCAGAATAAAGAAATTTTTTGAATCGATAATATATAAGCAAAGTACTGGGGTGGTGCAGTCTACAGTGAGACACACTGTATATATAATATTTATGTGTGTGTGAATATATTGCTGTGTTACAAAAAAAAAACTCTTGTGGAGATAACTTCACTTTGAGTAAAGCTATATTATGCTGCACTTTGCAAAAATTGATTGTTTAAACACATTTGGATCGAATACGTGTTGATCTTGTAGTTTCCAATGTTGGGTTGACATCGTTATGCTGTGTAACCTTGAATTCTAGGTTCTCGGTTTGTTCATTTTAATAAAGATGTTGAAGAATTTATCAGTTTTATTTGTGCATTCTTAAGCTGTAATCAATAAAATATAAGTAAAATTGTAATCAGTTTGACAGTTACATACTAATTTGTAATTTTGTGAGCTGCATGTTTTTCTTTTGGGAACAGTATGTTTATAGTGATGTGCTAGAAGATGTTAAGAAGTTATTAGTTGATTTTGATAAACATTTAATTAAATTTTTAGAATGTATTTAAAAATTATTGCAAAAATATTTGTGAATTTCGTGCATTTTCAAACATTTACCAAGTGCTGTTTTCCATTTTGAAGCTAGATAATTTATAAGAAAGTTATTGCAATTTATAGGAATTTGATCGATTTTGGTCATTTAATGCTTGGCCCTGATTGTCTAATTTGTTTGGGTTGCCTTATTTTTTTTTTTGTTGTTTATATGCTGTTTCCTTGGCACCAGGGAAAAATAGGAGTTTTGTTAATTAAAAAGTTGAAGTGGTTGCGAAAATTCCATCATTCAGACCGCACGTTGTTAAGGCAGTTCCTCAAATTTATATATTTGTGTGTTCATTTTTGAATTATGGCAATAAATCAAAATGTTTAGTGTTTGGGTACATACTCAAAATTGTTTCATTGTACCTATGACCGAGATTTTGAAAAATCTCAAGAAAATTAGAAATTTCGTCGCAGAATTGAAAGTTAACGTGCCCTGATCATCTACTGTTGCCGATCGTCGTTTTGTTTTTTGTTTGTTGGTCAACCATATTGGTATGTAAACCAAACATAAATTTTAATGTTCTTCGATTAAAACTCCATATCTACAAGATTAACTAGATTTGAATATGTATAATTATCATTATTTAAATATAAATCACATAAAAGTGCTACGTTATTTTGATACCAATAAAAGTTCCAACATAAAAGTTTTCCACAAATCAAATTTGGACGTTATAATTTTTTTTATTGCCAAAACGATAACTACTGGTGATTTTACGGCTTATTCAAATTAAGAAAATTAATATGAACTTAATTTATTTACTTGTTGGCTCAAATTTTAATTTAAATAAAGAACGTTTTACTGCACCAAATTCTTTAAGTGTCTTTATGTGACACGAGCTTGCTCTCAACCTTTGTGTGACAGCGCAAAGAAATACAAGTTACTAAATTCCTGAGAAATCATCAAGGTCAAATTCAGATCCATCAATGCTATAGTGAAGAAGGTGGTGTTTATTGTATAAGCGAATTTTGTAAAGTTAAAGAGTGTTAATTATTTGTTTAAAATTGTGTCATTTGTAAATTTGTTGAAAGTTACTTTGTTTTGTTGAATAGGAAAGCACTTATAATTCTAATTTGAATTTTTGAAAAATAGTTTCTGAATATTCGAATTTCTTTTATTTCCCTGTGCTTTTTTGTGTTTACCTTGTTCCCTAGCGTTCGACTGTACACAGAAAATCATATCTAGTTCTACAGAAATATTTGTCTAATAATAAATAGCAATTGTTTGTAAATAGATGATTTTTTATTTACTCATTAAGAAATAAAACAATTACCTTAATTAATTAATTTAAACCGTAATAGTATTCTTTGGATAGAACCTAGGGTTGCCTTATAGATACACTTACAGATTATTTTTTGACAGAATGAGAATTTAACTTTTAATTATGTTTTGCAGTTGACTTTTCTACCGTCAATATGATTATGCTTTGCACATTATTCAAAGATGACTTCAGGATACCTTCTTGGGATGGTATAAATATTAACCACCCAGCATAACTTCTGGGTATGTTGGGAAGATGCCGTAAAGACGACTTTCAAGGTGAACATTCGGATATATCAAGGAAGTGCCCAAAAGATTACTTTTAAGATTAGCTTCTGGGTATGTGGAGAAGGTGCCCAACAAATTACTTTAAAGGTTAACTTTTGAGTATGTCGAGAAGGTTAACTTTTGGACATATTTTATGGTTAACTAAAAGATTACTCTTACGGTTAACTTTTAGACATCTTTTACGATTAGCCTTTTAGAGACTTTAAGGATGCGTTAGAGTTGCTCTATGGTTAACTAATTTGTAACATAGTTAACCTGCAGGCTATCTTTTGGTTGCCCAATTGTATTTTTGAAAGATGTACTTTTAGTAATTCTTTGGATAACTCCGGTTATATGAGTATTTCCCGTTATAGGTCTTATTATTTTCATCTGATTAACAAATTAACATTAACAAATGCTTGGTTTTCTTGGTATTTGCCCTTATTTTAATTGCATATGTCATGATTGGCCTTACGCTGAGTTTATAATCCTTTTTTTTTTGGTATAACGTTTATTTCTTTATTCCGTCAGATCCACCGGAGATGGATGCTGCTTTGGTGATTTATTAGAAACCCTCTTTGTATAGGGCACCATAGCTGGAGATTTGCAGGCTAGATAATTGAACTATATGACCTGCTCCATGGATGTGTTGTTGATTGACCATTTACACCGTTTAGTTCTTTCAATACGGTTAGACATTTCGTATTTTCTACGTTGACTATCATTTTGTACTTTTTTGCAGTTGTCTTGAATCGATCTAGCAGTCTCTGTAAGTTGCTTTTGCTTTCTGAGATGACCACAACATCATAGCGACAGCCTATTATTTCTATATTTTTTTGGACATGTCCTTGGACTGTACCCAATATATATACACTACATATAAATTCTTTACCTCATTTATTATCTTGACCATAACTAAACAGCATAATAAAGGGCTATTTCCTTTAGGTATACCTGTTGATATTTGTATTTTATTTGTTAGTTTTTTGTTAAATCTTACTATTGAGCTATTATTGGTGTTAAGTTCATATATTATATAACATATGCAAAAAAACATCCATACGCAAAAGACTATCAAAACGACCACGCAAGAGATGGCCGAACAGCTGAATCTCTTCGTCACCAGAATAAAAAAATTGAGACCTACCCATCAGGCTTTTTCTAGGGAAAGTGTAAAAAGTGGAAGGAGAAGAAGAAGAAATTCATATATTATGCGTGTTATACTGTGTAGTGTAGTCCACGTCAAAATATACTGTTATCCTCTTTAAAAAGGTACTTGTAGAATAAAGATTTCCTATAACTCGGCTTAAAAGCACCGCCCATATACAGGTAGATTTACATATTGCAAAGAAATGAAATTCCTAAATCCGGGTTTGTTATTTCACTTGTGTTAACAGCTTCGTTAATTGTTAACCAGGGATTACCAGGCATCCTTCGTTGAGGCAATAACGATATATCTTGAAGTGGACTATACTTGTGCTTTTTTCAGTATAGTTGTGATATTCGATAATCTTACTGCGTGGAAAGCTTTACTCATATTAACAAAACCAACGTAAGCAGGTTTTCTAAATTTAAGCGCCTTTACCCCATATATTTCTTCTATTTCCGGTTTCATTATACCGTTAAATAATATTAAGTATACTAAATAACTGAAAATCTTTGTCACTAACTATATTCTCGTTCGCTATACATATACTTAAAAAACAAAAGTAACCGGTTTCTCTATTTAAGAAAATTCTACCGAACTTTTTCGATATATCCAAAAGTTATTGTAGCTTGTAAAACAAAATTAGTTGAAACCTCAATAGCCATAATATTATTGAAAAAGTGCTAACTTTTAGATTAACATTCCTAAATGAATTCAATGAATCACATTAATTACATACGTGGCATGCTAATTACTTAGCAAGGAAGACGGCCGTATATCGTTAAGTGACAACAAACCAAACATGCATTAGTGTAGAATTTTTATTATGTAGGCAAACTCCATTCCTTCTGCTGATCATTATTACTGTTCATTAACAATGGGAAATCTTGAGTACTGTAAAAAACCACATTCAACTTGCATGTAAGAGACGTTTCGGAAACGTGCAGTTCAAGTTCAAATGAGAAGTAAATGAATAATTCAGTGGCCTTGTAGAAAGTAATCGGCACACGTAACGGTAGCCACCGGTAAAATTATTGTTGGTATCTGTAAAATACTAGATGAGGCCTGTAATTACAGTTAAAGCAACAATGATATGATTAAACGAAACCAATTAACTAATCATTAAAGGAGACGTAAATAAACCTTGCGTAAAAACTGTTAGCAAATTTACAGAACATTCTTCTTTCATGTAAATGCCCAAATATTAAAATTCTTCAGAATGCAATTCAAAAACAAACTTGCGGTAGAAACAAATTATACTAAACAAAAAATTAACACGCATTAACATGTTATTGTCACACAGTACGTAGATTGCGTATTTTTATTATTTTTCATTACATCATATATTAGTATTACCTTCTTGTAGCATTAATTATATCTTTGTCATTACATTTCTTTATTTAATAATTTCACAAACAAGATTAAGTTATTACTGACTTGATTCTGGTATCTCCGTAGCTTACTATAATTAGTCAATTAATTGGTACCTCCATTCCTTTACATATTGTACAGTATTTATTTATAACTCTTACGAGTTCCAGAATATCTATTATCATCAAATCATGTCCTGAAGACATACATTGAATTTAAAAGTAGAAAAGGTGAAATTTTATTAATCAATTTTGATCCAACAAAAAACCATAATGTTAGAATTACATAACAAACGCTTGTAATTTTACAACCTTTAACTGTACTACCGTTAACTATACATAAAATTATATAAATAAATTTCTGCTCAGAAATTCACAAACCTTGATAAAATCGTTAACTTTTTAAATATTCAGCTTGTCAATGTTACATTCAGTGGAGTTAAAATATCTGAGCAGTTAAGGCAGCAAAAAAAGAGAAAACAATAATAATTAAACAGAACATTCTAGATTCGTTGAAACGAAAAAACAGTGTAATAAAACAATGAAGAATAGCGTCTATTCATAAATTATATTTAATAATTGCGGCCGTGGGCTAGAGGTCAGCGCGTTAGACTCTTACGCTGAAAGTCTGGGGTTCAATTCCCAGTACCGCAACATCGGATTGTTAACGACCGTTCTACATTTACACTTCCATTGGTTCGAAGTCCACGTTAAGCTGGAAGTCCTCTATGTCTGTGGTATGTTAAACCGCGCAACATAGGCATAGGAGAGAAGATCGCTACGTCTCACAAGAACTAAACCACTCGAAGAAGATATTTAATAAACAACAACTGAAACAGCAACGAAGTAAATTCTGAGATGTAGCTTAAACTTAACAAAAATTACCAAATATATCTAAGATGTTGCTCAACAGTATTCCATGTAACTTTAAAGGCGGGTACAGACTAAGCAAACATTGTTGACCAACAGTTGAGCAACAGTTGAACAACAGTTGGTCAACTTTTAAAACTGAAAACGTATTTCAAGTTCACCAACTGTCCGGCAACTAGTTGCTTTGGTGTTCGTTCAGTAGTTACCATGATGAGCGACGAAGAAGATGCGTTCGAATTTTTATTAAAAAAAATAAAATCTAAACGAAAATGCAAAAAGCGGCGGTGGTGGCAAAGAAGTATTTACGCAAACAGACAACAACAACGTCTAATCGTGAGACATTTTCAATACGGATGCACACTTTGCCGCTAAACAAGTGTCGTACTAGAACGCTCGAATTATACTAAACCACTAAACGTAATTTCTAGATGTCAAACTGTCACTGAACATGCATTTGGCGAACTGTTGGCCAACATACCCTTTAAAGTACCGCTCCGCCCGCGAACATCGAGCAACAGTTCGTCAACAGATGCGCAACTTTTGGGCAACACGTACTCACTGAACGAACTAGCATGTTGTTCAACTGTTGGTCAACAATGTTTGCTTAGTCTGTACCCGCCTTGAGCAATCTTCATACCACCAAACATCATAAACTACAGTAGCTACTTGACGCATAGGGTGAACGAAACCTGTTCAATATTCAATGGACTGCCATATACGAAATAGATATAACCTCAGAAAATAAATCGATCTGTGTAAAATCAGACAATTGTACTGGGTAACCAAAAATTCCGTCAATATATCGCCAAAAATAGTATTCACGCTTGTACTGTTGTTGAATAATGATTTAAAATACCTTCTAACTGCAACCGAACGTTATCCACTACCACTAAAAGAACTCCATGGATGGGTTCTTAAAAATCATTCTACAAAAAGTGGAGGTTTTTATAACCACATCGTCTTGGTACAATTACGGGTCCGATTACGTGATTTGGCAAAATCGCAGCCCATGCTCTTACACAGAAATGATTCCAGGATAATCTAAGCTATAGCAATAGATACAGCATTCAATGAATACACCATCTTTGCTGAAAATATCGTCGTCCATCTAAAATTACCCGTAACATAAACTACCTTTAACTTATTGGATTAATTACAATAAGTACAATAAACTGTTAAATTCCTCATCCTGTAAAGTGTGAAACCTAGCACAGTGATATAGACGTTACCTTTCATTCGGCAAACGGTTTCCACTACAATGTGCAACCAGTTCTTGTTCAGTACTTATAAGTAACGCTTTTTATTTATCTTTTTCTATTGTGTTTTGTATTGCGTATGTTTTTGGTACACCACGATCTATCACTATCGACATATAACATTATGAGTCCCTTCAGTCTTTGATCTAAACGTCTAATAACATTTGCATCTGAATGTATTCATTATGGGCAACGTTCTTTGTACAGTATAGCAGTAACACTCGCGTTGTTCTTGTACTCCTAAAGTGATATATGCATATTCATCGTTTGTATGCATATGTTTTCTTACTTTGACAGTTGATATGGAGAAAAATAAACCACATTATCTACAACTATGGCGGTTACTTGCATCAGAAGCACATTCTTAAAAAGATTACAAGCGAGTTTACATTTCTGAAATGCGAGAATAGTGCATTTAACAGTTGTCCTGATTTCTGAAGCTATATAATAATTACATAAGTGTACTTCAGAAATAATAATGTAAAAAAATACAAGCAAAGAAAACAGGGAACTGAATTTTTAATGATCCAAAACAAACCACACCAATATCCTTACTGTTTTTCCTTTACAAACCCAGTGTAACCCAACAACGTACTAGCCAGAGTTTTAACAACTTATGTAAGAAGCACATTTACACATTTGTTTTGCAGTTGTTGCAGCTAATTTCTCATATCTATAAGAACTTATAATGAAACACAAATTATAACTGTATTTTACATAAAAAGACCAACAGGACTGCTATACTATTTATTCTACTTTAACAGATATTTGACTAAGGTATTCACTTGCATTTTCATATATCTATTTTCTGTTTGTTACTTACGTATACGCTGTGTAAAAACAAGCCGAGGCTAGTCGTCGTAAAATTTATAGACAAAGTAAATTCAGATTCAGGTATTTATTTTTGTATCTTTGAAATAAGCAACCCATACGTTGTTAGAACAAATTATTTGATGAATAAATAACACCAATCTATTATTTATTAAAGAAGATTAGAGATACCTGTAATCTATAACGTTAATCAAACGATACTTATAAATATGAATGTATTATGTGTACAGAGAAACGATCATTTACTAATAGCAATTAGCAACTATGAAGAATTTGGTCGGTTCTCTTAATTTATGTGTTAATATAAGAAAACAATCTTTTAGAACTAAAGTAAAGTTTTTTTAATTTGTAACTATTTAATAATTGTAGCTTCTCGGATAATATTCACTAGCTATGTAATTAAAACGATTAAATCTAAAGCAAGTCATCAATAAAGCGAGAACAAAATTAATTTAATGTGGCAGTGTTTATGCAGTAAAGAATTAAACGAATTATGAATTGTAAATGAGGAACCAGAGAAATTTTATACTAAAAGGGTAATTTTTATAATCTAAATTATCAAAGAAAACAGTCAGAAGCATTTATTTATTTAGTTGAAATAAATGAAATCGTATATGCTTAAAATACACCGAAACGGCATTAAACTATTAATCTACACAATAAATATACATTATTATTTTCGGTTTAGCCAAACGATGCTAACTTTCTTATCTTTTAAACAGAACACCCTATACAGTATTATTTGTTTTAAGGAGATTCTGAATCGACGTGGCAATTCAGAATTAAAAGTAGCTTTCTACAACAGAAATCCATTATGTATATTCTTTTCCCTGTCATTTCCAGCGTTTAATACCATCTATTTGAACAATGGAAAGCGAAGTACAGTCAATGTAAAAGAAAATACGTGTAGCGCACCACAAAATTAAGTAAGTTTCAGAGTCTTAGCATGGTTGTGATTGTAAGATAATTAGATCAATTTTGGTATTAGGGTTGTGTATGTTATATTCTTAAAATGTGGTAGTTTGTAAAAAGGTACAAAAATTTCTCTAAATTGATTTTTCTGTATTTTTGCAATTTGTTATGTTCTTTTGCAATTTGCCGCTCTGTATGAATTAATTAATTTGGTTGCCGCTTCGTAAGAATGAATAACGTTATATAAATTGCAGTCTTATTTTGGGGTTACCGTTACGCTATGTTGCGTTTTTCTAAGATTGAGCGTTGTTAACAGTTTTGGTAGTATTTTTTTCCTTTCAGAAATGGTTTATGATCAAATTAATCCCAGAATTGTTCAAGGTTTTTCTTTGTAAGATATTTTTCGCCGAATTTAGGAATTGTTTTTCGTCTTCTCTCGAAGGTCGCACGTGTTAATTTTCATTCTAAAACTTTTACAACACATGTCGTAATATGGTGCAATTTCTTTTGGGGGGGGTAATGCAGCTTCATGTCGCGTTAAGTATTCAGTCAGCCTTAGACCTTTCCTGGCTCCGGACTTTCCTAAAATTACATCTTCAGGAGAGGGCCGTAAATATATCGAGTGCTGCAAGTGGCGGCTTTTGGGTTTTTTTTTCAAGGGGTATCCGTTATGTGTGTTTCGTCTCGCTGTTTTACCAAGGGGTATTAAACAGACCATCGGCTACTGCCGGATTTAAAAGGAAACTTTGGATTCAACTCTGGTAAAGGCAATTCCCTGCGAATTGACCGATCGCCGTTCGGCGGATTAATTTCGAAACCAGCTCCCGTCGCTCTGCGATTACCGTTGATGCGCTGAACGCATCCAAGTTTCGGGCCTCTGGCTGTTGACTTCATTCAACCCAGACTTCAGGGTCGTACCTGTGGATTTTCAACATCATCCCTTCAAGTCTCCGGAATTGTGCCTGCCTCCACCGGAAGTTAAGGTAAAAACAGACCAGTTTTTGTGTGTGGTGAACTTACGCGCAACTTGCAAAATTTGACCTAATTAAACTTTGTTTTGTTGGAACAATAAGCGACCTTCAGTCGCAAATGGTTTTTATTTGCACTAATATTTGTAAAAAGTAATTTCGTTTATATTGTATGATTCCTGTATACTCGACGCCACTGACCACGCAGAATTATTAAAAGATTTTAAATACCGTTGGCCATGGGCGACGAGTTCCCCCTTTCTTGAACGTTCAAAGTACTCTGTTGTAATCTAGAATTATAAAATCACTTTTGCCTGTCATTTTCGTTGTACTGTCATTTCCAATAATTTCATTATATGTGTTTTAAAATTTACTGCCTCTTTTATTTTTGTGTACTCTGTATTTGTTTGTGTAAGAATTTTGCAAGCTTAAATATATAGGAGGAGACACAATAAAGGTAAGTTCCTTTCCCGCAAGCTGTTGGCTTCTCGGCCTTCCACAAGGACCTACAATCAGCTGGATTTGGAAGGTGACTTACCCTGTACACAACTAAAGATTTCCTCCCGTACGCGATTTTCACGAACTCCCCCTACTCCTCTGAGCTAAGTTGTAGGCCTTTTTCCATCTATCTGGTTACGGGTCGTCGGAAAAGCTCGATTGGCCCGTAAGAAATTGTGTTTGACAATTTTTTATTATCAGTTTTCATCATTTTATTATATTTTCCATGATATTTCTATCTTGAATATGTTTCTACTAGTTAAACCGCATGTTGAAAGGTCACCTATTAATCCTAAGACCAACCTATTTTTAATAAACAGTTGGACCAAGGGAGGTTAATAAATGTTAACACTGTATTAAAGCGTTTAACAGCTACTTTTATCTATAAATGAAATAAATACACATTCTTAGTTAATGAAACGTTCTTAGAAAACTACTGAATAAAAACAAATAATATTATAACACTTGCATATGAGTACTTTTAATCAGATGCTTCGTCAATCGTCACAACTTGGCAATTTTGAGAAATGTTGGATTTTTTGCTTTGCTTTCCACATGCATATCTAAAGTATCTGCAGCATGTAATTGAAGTTTTGAGTAACTTGTTAATCTTCTATGTATTTAAGCGGGAAAGTTTACAACAATAATGACATCTTCCTTTTCCAGTTTGCGATGATGGCGTAACTAATCCTGACAGTTTTCGCTCTAAGATGAGCTTAATAGTTGTGATTGTGTAAGATTGCAGACCGTTGATATTTTCAGCCCTTTGCTCCACGGTTAGTAGTATTAGGGCGAGTCCAAGCTCTTGTACATATATTCGCTTACGTTTATGTTTCTCGGCATTCCATTGTGGAAAGTTCAGCAGGAATAAAGAATATGCGTTTATGCAAAATCTCACAGAGTGTAAAGAATTGATCGGTGACATCTTCAAGTAGACCTTTCTTCAATGTGTTCTCCTTCGAGAATTAGCTTTACATGGATGGCCACTTTCAGTATGACCATCATCGTCCAAATCTCTGGGATTAGTATTAGTTTCCTGTGGGGTTTCGCTGTTTTCATGTTCCATTATGCTACCGCGAGCTTCTATTTCGCTCACTTCAGAACTGTTCCCATCCGAACTAAAGCCTGACATAAGCTCAAAATCTGATAGATTCACTAACTCACATCTAAATCGGAATTCATCAAATTCTTCTTATCATTTTTTGAATAATCACACTTTTAGTTGCGCAGGAAAATGTTCTGCATGTAAATGTATCTTCAGAAACAAGCGAACACTGATAACAGCTAAAACAAAGAAATGGTACCTTCTACGCTACCATCAACAGCATTGTACAGCTTGCCGGATTTAACCTTGCTAGTCGGAGCTGCGCGGCGCGAGAAAGAGTGGGCACTAGGAGGAACAGAGACGAATACAATGTATATGGGCAGCATTCGATACACTCAGTAAAGGAAACGCGCGTACGCTTCCCTGCGTTAATTTTAGATTGAAACTCCATTGCACGCATTTTTCACTGGAGTGTACAACAATATTGACTGCTACAAACACACGATGAAATGATCTCCAGGCCTTCCCCACCAATTTCGTGATAGAGGTGGTAGTGCGCAATGTTCACTCACAAGCAAGGTTAAAACCGACAAGCTGTACAGCGTCGTATGCGCTATACAGGCGATTTAAGTGACATACCATTTGTCGCGAGTTGGACCAAAGGAGGGTACTTGGTATCCACCAATATATTGTAGATACATAAAGAATATTTACAAATAAAAAACACAATAATAACTTATGATATCCAATAAAGTGTTACCATAGCTAGGATGTTCAATTTTTTTAGGTTTTTAGAAAAGAAATTAGCTAAAATACTTACTAAGAGAACACTTGTAGGTCTATTTTAACCCCCCCCCCCTCCGCCCAGTCCCCCTATAATTAACGTAGCTACACTGACAATAGAAAACGCTATTCTTAGCTTACTTCGGGTCACTTTAGTAGCCCATTAATACATGATTTTATTCTGAATGTTGAACCACTGCTTGAGGCTGAAATTTAGAGAATAAGTTGTGGGGATTTGAATTTTTACACGGCTTATCTACTGTAATGGGATGAATGGTGTAAGGCTGTTGTTCCAGCGGCAACATTTTTGGAGTCCTTGAAAGATCTAAGTTTAGTACTATATATTTTGTGCCACCATACTCAAAATAAAATTATGGGTTTCATTAAATAATAAGAGTAGATTATAAGGCGTTTCATTTAAAATAAAACAATTTAATTGTATCCAATAAAACTGGAAACGAAAATTAATATCTGTTTATATCCCAAATACACTTCAGGGTGTACTTTCATCACGGATAATTTTATGTATTTTATTAGTAATTTTTAAAAATTGAGGTATTCCTGTCCTCGTTAACACTCGGTATACCAAACTTATCTACAAACCACAAAAACAAACTATTTTTAAATTATAAAACATTATGATCATTTAGAACAGCAGTCGTAGGTAGTTTTGATATCAATTATAGTTAGGCGCAGTTCAAAAATAAAAAGTTTCAATTTGATTTAATATTTATAATTTATGATAAATCATGGGGTAGTTAGTACTTCATTCATTTCAGAAATTTTAAGTACTCAAGAAAGAAGAATAACCAAGTATTTTAGAAAACTATGCTAAACAGCTTTAAATTTGCTCATACTACATTGTTCTACAAACAATTGTAAGAGATATAATACTATATATCATTATTAATAATATAATTTATTTATATTTTGTGTCGAATCATTTTTTCTAAGTGAATAATTTGTTTCAAGACACAATTACTAAATGTTTTCTTACCATTTATTGCCGTAAAGTGCTTTATAAATTAAGAAACATTACTCATTCAATCAGTCAGTTAGATTGCTATCTGCATTCAAGGAATGTTCGGTTTGATTGTATAAAATGCAAAAAACATACTTTAATGGTAGAATAAGCTTCAGTATTTAATTTTGTTTAACGAATACCACCGCGTTACGGTAATTACTCTACAAATGGCTGCAACTTTAGCATTTTTCAATATTAGCTTACTTCTTACGCACGGATTCCATTAGTACAGCTAACGGTTTGTAAATCAATGTTCTCGTTAAGTATGACAAACATTTATTACGGGATATATTGACACAGATTTCACATGGAGATGTGTGAACTCATAATGCTAATAACGAAGAACATGGAAACGGTATCGGATAAATCATCGATCTGAAGGTCAGCTAGAAACATTCCTCGAGTATTTGTTGACATGCACTTGTGTTATATACGTTTTATAGATATATAAATGAATTAACGGTATTCAAATACACATCTTCATTTTAGTGGTAATAGATAACGAAGAATTGGGAAAAATCTGTTTAGCGGTTGCCAACCATACGGCAAAACAGATAACGACTGGTCGAAACCCACGCACTCTGTAAGAAAATCTGTATCAGGATCATTGAAACGTTAATTTTTTAATTCAGTTAGAATATGCACTGTCTTGCCAAGCATGTAATAATGCCAAAGAAGATTCGATGATATTGATTAACGCAATTACGTATAAAACCGGTCTACGTGGCCACAGAGGTAGAAAGTGCAAAAATGAAAATCAGGGTGCCACTTATGGCTTTTCCATCATTGCTAGCCTTCTTTATTTATAAAGTTAGATGGTAGGGGAAATGGGAAAAATTTCAGTACTTTTATCACTATTTCGAATCTCACATTCAATCTATAAATGGTCTACATTAATTTTTGAATTTTAAGTGAAACAATTTGTATTATTAATATTTAAAAAATATACGATGTAATGTATGCATAAACTTACGAATATCTGACTTTTTATATTACTCTATTTAAAGAAAGTCTCGAATGCTATAAAGCAAAACATTAACAAAATGTACGGCCTTTCTTAACCAGAACTGTTACCTAGAAGTATTAGTAGAAACAGTTCCCTCGTTGTGTAAACAGATTCCGCTCAATGTAGAATATTTCCCAGTAGATATACCGATCTTCTATTAACCTCTTCTGTTAACCTCGTGAGAGACTTATTGGACTCTATTACGCAAAATTTTATTTTTCTATATTTCTTTGTTCGGGCTTTATCAAAAACAAAGTCTAATGAGATTTTTAGTACACTCACCAAAGTGGCATTACATGCGGGTGCGTCATGCTGCTGAATATAAAGGGAAATCTCTCTTAAACATTTATATGTATGTATAGTATACCGAAACACATTTTATTTTAAATAAAAACAATTAAATAAGCTGTTCTGTCGGGTGATGACAACATCTTTGAAATAAAGTTGTAAATTAAACAATAATTAAATTGCTTAATGATCTCAAAGTGCCAGTCAATTTGTTTTACCATAGTAATACCAATATCTTTAGTATTTATGGTTTCAATCTCTTCTTCAGACTCACCAGAAATTGCCATTTGATTAGTTCCTGATGTAACTCGAGGCAAAATATCTTCACAGCCTTTGTATCATCATCATCATCATCTGACATGGATCTGACTCGAGGGTCGATCCTGGATACGCCAGGTCCACCCAATGCCAGTAGGTGGGTAGGGATTTACGGGATCGGGTAGGGCATTGCACAACGTTAGCATGTCTGCAATGTATACCGCAAGACACCGGTGCTGCAACACCAGGTAGTTAGTAAGCTACGCATCAATGGAGTTTTTGAGTACGTAACCGAGACCGTTATGCGATTATGCATTTGAGCCTAATAACTTTGGTATCAAAGTTTCACATTGTTCGTATTTCACATCTATCTATTGTTCTATTGGTACTGATTGCACATCTCTTAGTTTTCGAATAACTAATAACCTACTAAATATTTACTCCCAAACTTATTTAAACTGTCCGTTATGCGATTATGCATTTGACCGTAATAAACTTTGGTATCAAAGTTTCACATTGTTCGTATCTCTTATCTATCTATTGTTTTAAGGTAACAGATTGCTCCTATCTTAGCTTCCTAATAACTAATTAACTACTTAATATTTACCGCACTGATTACCACTGTTTTACCACTTAGTTGGAAGTTCGATTCTGGATTGTACTTCCTTCGTATCCCTAACCTCCCCCTCTGCAGTTGACCGCTAGATATCCATCATTCTCTTTTCCACTGGTACTTGTTTCGTTCCTTCTCTTTTGTTTTCCCTGTCCTCACCATCTTACTGCTTCTTCTTCTTCGGTATCCCGTTCTTCTTTAATCGATTTTTGATCGGATTCATCAATCAAGTGCGTATACTCTTCTTACCTCTCTTCGGATATCCTCTTTTCTTCGTGCCTAGTCCTCCCATGTCTCTTTAGGTATGCCGGTGTTTTGTATGTCCTTCTCCAATGATGTATTCCACGTGTAGCATGGTTTTCCGATCTTCTTTTCTTCTGTTTGCATGACATAAACTTGCTGTAGAGGATGGTTGGCCGGTCTTCTTAGAATATGTGCCCAGTAGTTACTTCTTGATGTAGTGAGCCGTTTAATACATTAAATACATATCCGACTCCCATCGCATAAACAATTTAATACAAATCCTAGCAACCTTGTTACATGCAAAATGTTTATACCTAAAAATTTTTGTACCATTTTTTTAACTAAAATGAAAGTTTTTTGCGCTTTTACTATCGCTCCAAAGAAATATTTCCGTTTGTTAAATATATATCCAACGCCCAGCACATCAAAAACTTAATACAAATCCTAGTAACATTTTTACATGTAAAATGTTTATACCTACAAATGTTTTGAAACAATAAAATTTTTATTTTTTAATTTTTTAAACTAAAATGGAAGTTTTTGTAGGCCTTTCACACATCCAAAATTCAATACAAATCCTAGGAACATTTTTAACGTACAAGATGTTTATTCATAAAATGTTTCGTACGCAATATTATTTAAATTTTTAAAACCTGAAGTAGAAGTTCTGTAGGCCTTTCACTATAGCGCCAAAAATTATTTACGTTTATTACATATATCCGACACCCAGCGCCTCAATGCTAAATACAGATCCTAGTAACACCTTTACTTGCAAAATGTTTATACCTAAAAATGTTTTGTAACATTAAAATTTGTATTTTTCAAATTAAAATGGAAGTTTTTGTAGACCCTTTACTATCACTTCAAAACAGTATTTAAGTTTGTTAAGTACATATCCGACGCCCATTACATAAAAATTTTTAATACAAATCCTAGCACCGTTTTTACATGCAAAACGTTTATACCTAAATAATTTTTGTAACAATAATTTTTATTTCCAAACTACAATGAAAGTTTTGTAGACCTTTTACTATCGCTCCAAAGAAATATTTACGTTTGTTAAACATATATCCGACTCCCATCACATCCAAAATGTAAAACAAACAAATTCTAGGAACATTTCAAAGTGCAAGCTGTTTATAGCATTCGCAAGATATCTTCACAGCCTTCTATCACTAAATTCTGATCAATTACCAAAAAATCCCCTACGTTATTGATATTAATACTCAAGAGTTGTGATCTTTTCGACATTTCAGCTAAAAGTGACAGTGTCAATTCGTCTTCTGCTGTAAAATCATCATTTAAAGCGTTATTTTTATGATAATTATGTACGACTTGCCTTTGCGTAAACAATTATGTATTGTATGTTTTGGACCTTTAACTCACGCACCTTTAATGTAATAGATAGCGTTTAAGTTCACGGGCGACACAGCCAATTCTACGTTCAGTAAAATATTTTTCACAATACTGATTCTGTAAAATTTGCCCATTATAGATATGGTACCTCAGTAGGCAGTATCCAGTTAGAAGGAAAGATATTTTCCCGAACTTCTGTTTTCTGAGTTCGAGCAATTCTTGCCCTCTGTTTGGTGAATGGCAAATAAATTTCTTCGGCTGTCTTAAACCTAGAATGTTGTGCCAGTAAGTAGACTTTTGGACATCTTCGCACTTATTGATGAAATTAAATGAGACTCAGCACTTGTTTTAGCAAGACCATCAGGTGTCTTGTTTCCAATAATGCCTTCATGGCCAGGCACCCACATCAAAGTTGTTTCTTGCCAGCTGGTTTATAGTTTGTATACATTCCCAAACAATTTCAGACTCAAAGGTGCAAGACTTCAGAGCTTTAAGTGCTACTTGGCTGTCTGATACTATATAGATTCTGGTTCTACCATAGCTTTTCTGAGACATATTTAAGCACAGACATCTGCGGCATGAGTCACCAATTGAAAGATGGTAGAGGTTTGACACAGGGCTTTTGGCAGCCTTGTACCAGGACCGTTAATGCCTATACCCATGATACTATTTGTTTTAGATCAGTCTGTGTAGAAAATTACTGATCCTCTTTCTAGTGTAAACTCCCCTGAACTCCATGTTTCGCGGTCCGAAATAACCACTTCAAACAGTCGTTCATAGTTGAGTCTAGCTGGCATTAGTATGTCAGTTGGTTGGACAGCAGTTCCTGTTGAAATTATTTTAAGAGATCTAAATGTCTAGCCAGATCTCCTGCTTTGAATTTCTTATTCAACTGCGTTCTAAAAGCACTTAGCATACCGTTCCTCCTCACTTGTAAATGTAGAAGAAGAAGATTTAGCATACCCGGTAATGCAGCAATTGGGCAGGTATGTATAATTGTATAGCACCTGTGGTTCCGTAGAGGTAAGCCGTTGCGCGTTTATCAACTTGTATTGCGCTGTACTTTCTTTCGTTTTTGGCCACCACGCTAGAAATGCGTAGGTTACCATAGGTCTCGCCACCGTTAAGTATGACCAAAGGATCGCCTTTGGTTTCAGTCCCCAATTTTTTCCAGTTATTATAGCTATATTGTTATTTAGAAATTCGTTGTATAATGGAACAAAATAGACCAAAATGAGAGAAATTATAACTGAAAATTTTTTTCAAAACACCAGATTTTTGGAATTTCATATAATAATATCGAAAAATAACAGCTCTTGTCTGCATTTACTGAACTCTAATTTACACTGATGTAATTAGCAAAATACTCAAAGATAAGCCTTCTACACTGCTCAACAAAATTATCGCATCACCTTATCAAAATATAATTTTCTTTATGAAATGGATTTAATTATTTTGGATATGAGATTAATGTCTAAACTTGAATTTTCATTGTCTGAAATTTAAAAAAATAGGAGGCTTTGATGGTTTGCAGATAAACATATGATAAATTAGTAACAAAGCCCATTCTTGTGGTAGTCATAGGTGACAGTAATCGACTTCTTTGAGGTGATTTGAGTGTAAGCTTTATTTGATGTGTGTTAGTAATAGATCCTCGTGGTCAACAGAGACATTTAAGCAATGAAGAAGTGGTTCGAATTGTAACTCTCCTACAAGAAGGTCGTAGTCAGAGATATGGGGCTGGTGTGTGTGGAATTCATCAATCTTCCGTATCTAGAGCAGAGCCAGAAGATACAGAGAAACTGGAGAATATATACGCCGACGAGGACAAGGCCGGAAGAGAGCTACATCCGAAAGAGACGATAGATTTATTCGAATGTGTGTTCTTCGTCAACGTTTTGTGACGGCAAGATATATTCAAAATCAGTTTTCTGAAGTACGAAGAGTAAGAATAAGAAGACGGTTGAGGAATGTGGAATTGAGACCTAGGAAGCCTGCTACTGGACCTCGGTTAACCAGATCACACCGTGTGGCCAGGTTAAGGTTTGCTCGTGAACACCTTAATTGGTCTATTAACGACTGGAGCAACGTACTTTTCACAGACGAATCAAGATTTTGCATTACGCCCCAGGAAAAATTCTGCCAAGTACGAGTTTTGGAAATGGTTCAATAATGGTATGGGGCGCAATTTCTTTGACCGCTCGTACGGAGTTAGTGGTGGTGGATAGGGGTACAATGACAGCAAATAGATATGTGACTGACATTTTCGAACCACATGTAATGCCCTTTAACCCATTTGTTGGGGATAACTTTATACTAATGCAAGATAATGCCAGGCCTCATGTGGCTCGGGTCTCGCTTCAGTATCTTCGTGATACCGGAATTCAAGTCATAGACTGGCCAGCTTGTAGTCCCGATCTTAACATCATCGAGCATGTATGGGACATGATTAGAAGGCGTATCAGACAAAGAGAAGTCGCTTCTGCTTCACTTGCAGTTCTTGGTAGGGCGTTGACTGAAGAATGGAAAAATTTCCCGCAGGAGTCAGTGAGAAACTTATTTCATAGTTTAACAAGAAGAATGCAAGCTGTTATTAATAGTAGAGGTGCAAACACGCGGTATTAGCAGTTTATAGTTTCTTTTTAAAGTAAGAAATTCGAGTGAGTATGTTTTCTTCTTTTTCTAAACTTGAAGCTGTTTGTTCTTTATTTTTAATAAAATCAGTACTTTTATTCTATTTTATATTTGAAATAAAGAATCTACCATTAGAACACAGAAGAAAAAGTTGTAATCTATAAATATTTAGTGCAATAATTTTATTGAGCAGTGTATTTCATGGATGCCATTTTTCTATGGCATCCGTGTTGAGAAACAAACATCAGTTTTAAATTTCTACCTTTTACAAGAATTTGGTGAATGTGAGTTATATTTTCCCATAAACGATAGATCCATTATATAGATTAATCAGCATGAACTTAATTAATGGTACTTCCTTAATAATTTCGCATAACATCGGCGCCTACATAAAAATTTCTGCGATTTTTTGTTGTCACACTTTCAAGTTTTAATAGATTTAACTAACTAGTTAATAACAATCTTGAAAACGGAAGCAAGAGCATCGTGTTCTACTTGCAACCTTATAAAGTTAATTACGGTTTTTGCAACCGCTATCCTTATTTATTGGTTCTTGATGCTTCGAGAAATGAAATATCTTAGCAATGAAAGCAAGATCCATTCTAAAAAATACACCTCGACTGCTACAAAATACCTATGCTATAATAGTGCTGCGTTCGCAAGGTCGTTTAGTCAACGACCGCCTTTATAACTTCCTTGAACTTGGGAATAAACTGGATCGTATCTAAACAAATTGACCTAACCGTTGAATAATCAGTGCATATTATTCCCATTACGGACGGACCCTCAGTTAACAATGCGTTCGTGATCTTGATAGTTCTAAAGATTGTTTGTACAATGGGACCATAAGAAACGGCGGTAAACCAGAATACGCATATAAATACCGTAGCAAAAGATATGATAAATAACAAAATTTCTGCTATAAGAACGCGGGTGTTACTGTAACACCGTTTAAATAATGTAGTTGTTACTAATAATTTCCTTTTCCTGTATAGCTAGAATTTCTTGTATAAAACGTTTAAATTGTTTTGATGCCTTTTGCATCTGCTGTTTTCAAGAATTATTGGTGTACATGATTCTCTTTTAGTAGTTCACTTTTGATAGTAATGCATACTTTAAAACAGTAAAAACGAGTTTCTTTTTCCTGCATCTACTTTTAATTAAATGTGAAGAAAGTATTATATAAAATACGTGTGGACCTCTTCTCTTCTCATTATTCATATAACCCTAATTAGCTTCCAGTTCACAGCTGTCTGTAACCCCGGTTTATGTAAAATTGACCTTACAGTATTAATTTAATTAATTAATATGTAATATGTAGATAAATTAAAGTGCAATGTACTTATGTAAACAACTTGTATAAACGCATGTACGTTAAATTTATGAGATGTGTGTCTTGTATGATACTACACAGATTATTAATTATAATAGTGCTGAAACAGTACTTCTTCCGTTTGCATCAATGTAATTCCACTTAATACATCCTATATTTGCAATCATAAATAACAAAATTTTAATGTGTACATACCACAATAATGTTACACAATAATAAATCATTTTGTGGTATGTTTAAAATGAATACATTCAAGTACCTACCCGTGATTCAGTTTTACATTACTCATAATTGATTCTAAAAAATAAAACACAGTTTTGGAGAAGTTATGCGGCCATTTAATAAAATTCTTTCAGTTTTAATAAGTTAGAACATCAGGAAAAATTCCAATATTAAAACATGAGTACGCTTACGTTTCGCTAAAAATTTTTAGCTTCTTCGGAGACAAAAATAGCATTTGAAGTTGAACATATTAAAAATTATTAAACCAAAGCATGGTAATTAGTGTCAATAAATAAGCCATAACAACAAACTAAGATTTGTAATTGTTAAAAGGTTTTCATAAATAAAGTCGTAAGACATGTTGAGAGTGTGCGGACTAATAGATAAATTAAAATTAATTAAATTAAATTAAAAATTCTAAAAAATGTTTCGTTTGAAATTGAATGTATGCCGCAATTTCCAGAATTTCATTCATCTGACAATCAATGGTAAAATGATTGCAACATGACAGCAGACAATTAAAACTGCAGCTAAATATTAACGACAAATATTACGACACACAGTAGATGTTACAATAACGGTAGCTACAAATATTCGCATATGGAAGCCCGTGCAGTTCACGTCCATCAAGACGATGTAACTTCAAAAAGTCATTTGATAATTCAATTGCCCTTTTAACTACAACGAAGTTCTCAAAGAGTTATTAACATTTCCTAAAGGCACTGTAAACAAATCCGCGATACAAAAAATGATAACACATCGAGATATAAGCAATATCGAACAGCTTAGGTAGTTGCTTAGTTAAGTATGAAAAATAGACAATAAAAACGATAAACCAATTTGGCTAGGGATAATGACCATGCTTCACTAAAACACTAATAAAACTTCGAAAAAACAGCCATTTTAGTGAAGATACCATGGATATATCAAAATTAAGATAAGGTTATCTTGGAATCGAGTCGTATTTATTCGGGACTCCAAACATGTATCGGACAATTTAGTACAGAACTACACACGGAAAAATGTAATAAAGCGGTGTATTTAGATGTTATACACTGCTCAAAATAAAATGGGGATTACTTTATTTCACTGTCATTGGCGCCTTATAATGTTTTCAGATGAATCAAGATACACTGTTTCCGGTTATGGTGGTCGTATCCAAGTTTCGAGATGGCCTGGGGAACACTACCTACCTACAATGGCAGAAACTAACTGGGGGTAGTTCCGTAATAGTTTGGGGCGGCATTACAATGGACAGTAAATCCGATTTGATTATCTTTCTAAATGGTAGTTTTACAGCACGGTGAAATATAACTGAAATACTGAACTCTCAAGTGCGCCCTTTTGCACATAATACAAATTCAGAATTTCAACGCTAGCACAACACTAGTCCCTATGTTGCCAATGTAGTCAACGATTATCTTAGGTAGAGCTACTAAAATTCTTCCGAACTCACCAAGGACGATCAAAATACCAGAAATCGTCCTTCTAGAAAAATGGAAAAGTAGCCTTCAAAAAGCTATACGAAGATATATTTTTAGCATGCCACGACGTTGCAGTGCTGTTATAAGAGCCAGTGGTGGTAATACCTCATATAACAGTGTAAAATACGAGGGTCGATAGATAACTACGGTCTCCAATCGTATAAAATATGTTTGAGACAAGAGGAATTAATAAAACCGCTGTCAAAATAAAGTAAATTTATTGAACTTCAAACCTACATTTTTATTTTTTACATAATCACCATTTAGTGTCACACATTCTTCCAAACGCTGTATCCATTTCCTCATTGCGAGCATGAAGAAACTTTATGGTTTACTCTTGATTCACTTGCGCACAGCAGCCTGAACTTCGACATCCGACGAAAAATGGTGACCTTTCAATGCCTCCTTCAACTTTGGTAACAACCAGAAGTCTGAGGGTGCCAAATCGGGGCTATACGGATGGTGAGAAACAACCGTGAATTTCAGGTTCGTCTTTGTCTTCGTCGTTTAGCGGCTGCAATGCGGTCTGGCGTTGTCGTGGTTCAACCAGAAAGTGGTCCTTTGCGGCCTTACTCTACGGATACGTTTCTTGAGTGCTCCAAAGGTTTCGCAGTATCTTGCCGAATTAATCGTTGTTCCCTTTGGCAGATATTCCGTGTGAGTGACACCCTTTGCTTCCCAAAATATCATGAGCATGACTTTGTGTGCTGAGGGAACTGTTTTGAATTTTTTTACACCCGGAGATGAAGAGCGACGATATTCCATCGACTGCCGCTTGTTTTCAGGGTTGTAATGATAAACCCAAGATTCGTCCCCGGCGGTGATGTTCATGAGACAATCATCTTCTTGACGACGATACTGGGGTTAAGGAGTCGCGAGGCCCACCTGGCGCAAATTTTTCTGTAATTCAACGTCTGGATAATGTGCTGCACTCTTTCTTGGCTAATGCCCAGTTGCAAAGCAATTTCTCTTTGCTTAATTCGGCGATTTCCTTGAATCAGCACATCCACTCGTTTTTGATTCTCCTCATGCGTCACTGAAATTGGTCATCCTGATCTTTTTTCATCAGACACCTTCATCTCGCCCCTATTGCAGATTTTTGCACGTCGAACCCATTGGCGAACATTCTATACATCCATACAAACATTGCCATAAACAGCTTTCAAACGCATGTGAATTTCGATGGGCGCGCAACCTTCCAGCTTAAAAATTCTATCACTGATCGTTGCTTGGTACGCAACTCAGAAGTCGAGCTCATGATAAATGACACTATTACGCAACGGCGCGACACAGGAAACTGAAACTATACACGTTCGGACTAGACACTCGAGGCTACCGAATACAGACTAGAACTTGTTTCTATCCCCACTACTCGCACCATGGCGCTGTTGGAGACCTTAGTTATCACTCAACCCTCGTATCTTTGCAAATACTTGTGTTGTGAAAAAATTTAAAAATTGAAAACACAATACCCGCTTTGATTTTTGACATTGGTTAATTGTTCAGACTTCATGCAACAAGTATTCACTTGTGTATGAAATTGTATATGTTATCATGTAATGGCATTTTTAAGATATATCTATTCCGATTTTCAAAACTAAATGCTAATTCAAAATTTTATTTTGAGCATCCACACACTTTTATATCTTCTGCAAGTAGGCAAACAACCGTTAAACGTAGCCCACAGGTTCCTCTTGTTCTTTTAATTTTTGCTGTTTAGTATCACATGTTTCTAAAATATATATTTGAAGATAGTCTAGGAGACAACAAAAACCTATAAATTTTAGTGTGGCAACCTCTACAAATTGTGTTATTTTGTTGTACCGATAAACTATTCTTTCTCTATTGGTAATAACATCAATAAATTAACATAGCATGCACCAGAATGTTACATAATATTAATATAAATACATAAAAGTCCCTACAAATAGTCATATTTTTTATATTGCTTACACCATTTTGATGTGTAGGTACATATTGAAAAACAACTTACAATTTTGGAATTAGTAATCGTTTGCGGCTAACAATAACAAAAAAAATCGCCTACTTTGTCACCGACTTATTCTTCCACATTTAAGATGTCCGTAAGAGTAAATAAAAATGAAATTAGTATGATTTAACCCAACGCAACTCGTTTTGCAACTCAATCACGTCTTACTAAAGCTTGCTAAGTATATGTGAAACTGTCTGAGACTACTTCTTACTACAAAAACGGCCTACAAAACACAAATATTCCAACCACAATAGCATGGAATCCGCGTGTACAACATTTTTTGGACTACTTATGAAGGAATTCCTACCAAATTAATTTAAATACACTCACAGAGCAAATATTGTGAAGAAAAAAGCATCGATCTGAATTAGATAATATGATTGCATTATTACAAAAGTTTTTAGTAGTAGGTGTTTCGGAAAAATATTTCTCAAACATGTCTGAATATATAGTCGCAGGAAAAGAGTTTCCTTTCCTGATCAGTTTAATTAGCGGTAACTGCGTTTCCTTCATAATAGCAACCTCAATGACAGTTGTTCTTCTTGTGTAATACCCCTGCAAAGCTTGCAGTTTCATTGAAGGTCATTGAACATGAAGTTCATCCGACTGTTTTCTCTTAACAGCTTAAATGTTTTCATTTCGGTAAATATCCTTTGAAGTTTTTGCTCACTCACAAAATTACAAAACGAAGGAGTTACGTAATACCGTTGAGTATTTATGAATTTCCTTACGTTGGTCCTCTGAAGGACTCTAGCTCTATTTTTTAGATAAATATGTAGATCTAGTAATAAACGTTATACGGACTTTATTAATTTATGAGCAATATAATGTAACATATATCTGGCACCCTCATGTAAAGTAATAACGGGACACTATTTAGGTAGAAACTGTGGAATGTTATTCCTATTCCCTGTTATGAGGTCAGTGGATGCCGGTTCCTTAGCGCCAGACAAAGTCCCAGATTTATGATAAATTCCTAAAATAATACTTAACTAAGTTAAGTCTTCTTACGACAACTGCATCCACTGGAACTAACTGTTCAAGTCGACTCACTAGGTATGTAAAAAATTATGTTACAACCAATGGCGACCAAGGAATCTTCTTCTCAGCCAATGGCCATCCTAGCATAACCGCCGCAGCTGCTAGTATAAGACAAGGCACCTGTACGTTGGACTCAATTCTGTTCGTATTAGAACCGCGGAAGGCCTGCCGAAGACATCGAGGACGTGCAGAACGGCGGCCTCAGCAGTGAACTTGTTCCAGGCTTTGCAGTTACGAGACAGTGACTTTAGTGTTGTGTGGTGGCAACTGTGAGTTCAACGCTTGCCCATTTCCTAGGACATTGCTAGTTAGTTAAAAGGTAAGAATCGAATTCGAAATATTTTTAGTGAAAATTAATCAAAAAATGGTACCTGCTAAGGTATGAAAACATACACAAATTTGAAGTTTCTACTGCAATAAATATGTAAGTTTTTAATTAGAACTGACTGACGTGATATTTTAAGAGAATTTTTAATATAATTATCGTAACATCCAAGAAAGCCGAAAACATGAAAATTTTACATCGTCACTGCAATACCATTGAGTCAAAAAAATTTAGTTTTTTGTGTTTATTGAACATGTACTCGGTTTCTTCAAACTGTACAAGTGTAAAAACTGTATAATAAAAATAGTATAGTCCTATTATTTTATACCACATAGTAAATTCTATATAATGCAATATCTGATTTTCCTAAAGTTCAAATTAACATCTCTAAGTTTATGCATTAGGTAGTTACTGCTTTGGTTTAATTA
>JABXWE010020685.1:0-23973 GCA_014611495.1 Limonius californicus | reverse complement strand
TTTTAGCATAGTATCACTAAAATCCTGAAATGGCAGAACGAAGTAGAAATGTAGAAAGGTATAGCAGCATGATGTGGTATAATTTAGCTGATCTATATCCGAATTTTCTACACAATTTTTTCCACGGTCTCTTGGCACTTTGGTATATGGAAGTTTGAATGTAGTTATCTATTTAGTATGCATTCGCTTTGATCCTTAGAGAGCGTATTTGTTTCACTATTTGTAAAGATTCTAAGAAATCTTAATTTATTTTTTTTTAATACTATGGACATCCTCATGTTGGTTAGGTTTATATAAAATCTACACCTATTATTGCTGCAATCTATTCAATTCAATATTAATAGTTTGATTAAAGTGAGTGTATTGTATTCAGTTTCTTTATTATTAATGTACGTGATAATAATGTTAAAATAACAAAGAATCAGGCAATCGCTCTTTCAGCTTTACCTTCTTTACGTGCAGTTTCTAAAAGTAAATGTATGTGTGGAATCCAAGCGGACAAGTGAAGTGAAGGCGGGCGAATCCGGTCACGACTATGATATTATTTCAATGACGTTACGGTTTCGTCACTGTTATTTCGTTTGGTGAAACCTATATCGCAATATTATCAATTGTGCCAGTGTGTCTCCCATACACTGCTATTATCATGTCACTTAGATTTTATTTATGGTTGTATTTATTATCACGGCCAAATAAATACAACAGATACCGTTGATAGTATTTTAGACAGATAGTGTTCTGTATATGGACAATAACCAAAAACATGCCAGTATGAGGAAGTGGGAGTAAGTAAACCTTCATTTTATTGCTAATTCTAGAAATGATTAATTAGTTATTGCCTGCTAGCAAAATACTTAATTTTTATTGGAGTTGATACAAGTAATTATTCAATTATTAGAATGAACAAGATCTGGAAAGAGGTATGATTATTATCTCATTTACTCCGTTTGATTGCAAAATTAATGAAAATATTACTATTTGCATATAAAACTAAACACTTAAAGTATAGAATTCATTGCAAATTACATTTAGAAATAGATACAGGGAACAACAAATAAATGAAAAACTAGACAGTGAGATCATATTTTACATAATTAAATAATTACGATTTAATTGAATCATTACTCGGAAATAGTAATTGCATCTTTCTTTCTAGGCGTCATATTGACAGTATTTTACTTTCAAGGAAAACCATATAACTTTGAGCTGAGAAGATGGATTTTCCTGTGGTATAAGTCTAGATTCATTCTGTAAAGAAGTTATTACATCGAGTTAAATCTATATTTCGAATCGTAGATAACTATAAAATATACTGTAATGTAAAATTCTGTAACCTATAGAAAAAAATCACATTTTTAATATAATAACCTACAGTGTGTCGCACTCAAGAGTATAACAGACGTATATCTAAATTAGTTTTTATTTGATTTGGACCAAAATTTCCTCAAAGATAGAACACATTATGGTCTACTTATAGACTCCTTCAAAGGTAAAGCCTCCTGGGATACTAAAGTAATTGAAAAAAGCAAACAATTATATAGGCATTTCTTAGCGAAAAAATGTTCCAACGAAAGTTGTTCAAAATTGTCGATAAATCTTTCATACAAAGTTTTATTAAAGCAATAACTTGACAGCTTACGTTGTATTTCAAACAAAAAAGCATGATTTACTAAACGTAAGAACCCATTAAATTGATATTTTCGAATTTTTTAAGATTTTTTAATTTTAATAACTCTTTAAATTTGAGCTTATTGGGCAATTTTGAACAACTGTCATTAGTAAAATTTTCGTTAAAAAATGCCTTTTATGATTTTTTAATTTTGTTCATATATTTTGGTATCGCTGGAGGCTTAGCATTTGAATCATTTTTGACCATAAGTAGACCATAATGTGTTCTGACTTTGAGGAAATTTCGCTTCAAATCAGTTTAATAAAGATATAAGAGTGTTAAACTGTTAAGTGGGACACAATGTAGATTTCTATTTTACTCGCTCTCATTCACTAGTTAGTATTTTGAGCAAACCAGAATATTTTGTATTTTACTATAACTATGTAAAAACAAATATAACTTTATAGTTTAATTTTGTCCTCAAATCTGCTTCTAGAAGTAGTTGCACATTAAAAAATATCCGAAGCACGCAAAATTTAGTTTCAGTGGTGGCTCAACTCACTAGGGATTTTAAGTGGCTATAGAAACGGCAATATGCAGACATTAATTAAATAAACAACTAGTAAAGTTAATTAAATGGGATTACATATTGATAAAGCGACTGATTTCGATTATTTGAAATTTTGAATTAGGATTGCATATAAGGACGGATTATAAAAAAAGTCATTATTAGTATCACTAAATTTGGTTATTCACATATATGTCATATCCACATCCTGTAATTGTCCCTAGCAGGAAATGACTGTCTAATTCGCGAAAAACTTGACCTTTTCCTGGATAGAATAATTTTAATTTATTCATAAATTATGATATTATTTGAACCCAACCAAATTATTTGGCCTTAACCCAACCTTTCCTAATTTGGCACACAACGTATAATAATAATGTAACCATTTCATGATATGAACAGCTGCGTTAGATGGATATGACAGATTCACACTATAATCGGCATGTTTTGCTTCCTTCTATTCAATGTGAAACTACAACCTAAATTGGTTAAGATTTAAATAGGGTATTTAAGTTTTAGAGAAAACTTCATTTCAATCATGTTTACAATACCTTTGTGAATCTTTGCCACAGCAGCACCGAATAGGCCTACGATTGACTTGCCATACCAAGTGCGTAGATTAATCAACCGTGATGTTCTCCTCTGTCCAGGACCCCGTGATTCTTGTAGTTTGCCCCTTCAGCATATGCCCATATGCATACATTTCAAATGCATCGATTCTCTTGTTCAAGGCTTCGGTGAGGGACCACGCTTGCATACCATACAGTAGCACTGAAAATACACAGCATTTAAGTATTCTTGTGACATTAAAGTCCCGATAACAGAGAAGGTTTTCAATTTTGGTAACGATACTTCAGACCTGTTCTATTATTCTATTCTTATCTCTGCTTCTTGTCTTCGCTCATGTTTCGAAATAGTTCCTAAGGATTTCTACACGGGACCTCGATGGGGAAGTGCAAACAAGCGCTGTCAGTCGAGGCCACAGTGAAATGCGGATCGAACGGCCGCGGGATCGGACCCCGGCTGAGGCGATGACCGTATTTCACTTAGTTAAATGTAGGGTGCATGTTGTATAAATGGATAATATATAAGAAACGCCCGTACCCCTCTGCAGTAATGCGAAAGCGGTTCGGGGAGGGGGACGGTAGTGTGTGAATGGGACGAAAAAATATTTATACAAAGACATAGGTTGTATCTATTCTTGCCCAATCATTACGCGTATATGAGGGCAATATATTTTTCACGAATATCAAACATGTTATCTAAACGTAGCCCCACAAAACAGAGTTAATAGAATGTTTGATTCATTCTCGATTTCCCTGTATGTTGAAGGAAGAACTAGAAATACTACCAAATTCCAGATTAAAAAAAATAACTTAGTCAAGAAGAACAGGGGTAGGCAATTAAATAATAAAAGCAGTTAAATATTCAAGAACAACCTTTTTCTACATTTAGATTGCATACTTTTTGTAAATTTCTTTATGATTCCACATTTTTGTTGTGTTTTTAAAATTATACAGTATGATCTTGTAACCGGCAGGTAGGCTACACCTTTCACCTTTCACGTCATAGTTAACTTCTCATTTTAGCCATAAAATATACTTTTTTACATTAAGAGTCCTTTGGACAGGCAAATGTCAACGACTGTTCTGTCAAACTTGTGTACAAAGTTGTTGATTTGTATAGATTCTTGTGGTAATAACAATCAGTTTCAATGTATCTTAATAGCGAGAAAACGGATATGATGTTGATTTTGGGAAAATGCAGAAGGGTAGCAGGCTACGACGATATGCATACAGAAATCCGGATAGGCCCCTTCTACCACACAGTGCCTTTGGGCGTTTGGAAAGAAAGTTACGGCAGTTTTCTAAACCAAAGGGGAGACAAGGACATGCCATAACTGTAGAAATTGAAGCGGCAGTCATCAAACAAGTAACTGGTAATCTTCACATAAGTCAACGAGCAGTTGCAAGAACTGTAGGCTTTAACCAAAGTTTAATATTTAACATATTACAAGCAAATTACATCACATTAGTTCAACATCTTACTGAAGATGATTATCCAGGTTGAGTGGATTTCTGTCAGTTTTTAAGAAACGAAGTTACTACTGATCCACTATTGTTAAGAAATTTTCTGTTTTCTAACGAAGCAACGTTTAATATAGACACAATTGCTTTTTATATTCACAAGATAACCGACTTTGGATTCGGCAGGCACACTTTCAAAGAATTTTTACTGTAAAAGTGTGGTACGGCATTGTTGACAACGTTATCGTTGGCTCCAACTTCTTTGGGGGCAGTTTATATAGGGAAATGTATTTAAATTTTTTAGAAAATGATTTGCCTCAATTTTTATATGACATTTCTCTTTATGTTAGACAACGTAAGTGGTTTCAAAATGATAGAGCACCTGCACGCTTCCATAGAATTGTCAGAAACTACCAAGGTCAAACGTTGCATAAGAGATTCATTGCAAGAGCTGCTATTCCACGTAGTCCATATACGACTCCGTTAGACTTCTTTTTGTGGGGTAAAGTAAAAAACGACGTATACGAAAATCCCGTCTATACTCAGGAAAATTTACGTGAAAGAATTATTGAATCATGTAGGTCAATATCCCCACACTTGCTAACTCGTGTTAGAAATTCTTTTTTGCAGCAGATTTCTTATATGAACAGCAAGGTGGACGGCAGTTTGAACATTTATTACATCGTTAATTAGTGTTTTTATTTTATTTTATTTTATTAATTTTTCATGTAGATTGTATTGTTATGACAACATTTTTCATGCTATCTTGACTTTATTTGTGTTTGTTTTGTTTAAACTATAAGAAATAAATATAGTAAAATTACTTATTGCAATACCGCATCTTATTTATTAGTACATAGTTTCATTGTAGTTTCTTGGTACATCCAAAGTAACTATGTTGATTTTTATTTATTTAACCAATGTACAGTTTACCTAGATACCAATGGAATACGAACAGCAGTAATGTGTGTAGCCTACCTACCTGTTACAAGATAAAGCAATTACTCTGTATAATATAGATTAAGGGACTCCTAAACCGGTATCGGAATTCTGCTTTTTTCGTATACAGTTTATGATATTTCTTTCAATTACCTATCCAAAATTAAATTTATCATGCCTTTGTCTCAGAGAAATAGCAGGTTAGCTAAGTTGTGATAGCTTGGTGGCTGCTCGTTGTGCTAAACAACTAAATTTGGTTTAATTCGCGTGGAATTGTTTTGAAAAATTAAATCTTCACACTGGGGCATTATAGTCTTAAAGGATGTCAACAGCCTTTTTGTCCCACTGCTAGCCGCTGGCCTCTTCTTTGCCTCGTGCTTCTCCTCAGAGCTAGTAGACATAATACGGGAGACCTAAAGTTTAACATCGAATCCGTACTACAGAGAAATTCCTAAAATGGTTTTTAGCATTAAGACCCCACGGTTGCCAACCGGACTGGGGAATTGTGTGTGGTGGATTGTAGTACGATTTTTATATGTTGCGTGGTAATGCTGAGAATCAAACGCTAACCAAATTCTATGTTTTCCCAGAAAATGAGCTCTGCTAACTGAGCACCACCATACGTTTTAAAATATCTTAAAGTTTGTAGTATGACGAAAAAATCCACTAAATTTAGTCCAAACATACCTACCACAAGCGCAGGTTGATTTTAGCCTACTGTTTACTACTTTGACAATGAAAAACGCTTATTTGCGCTAATTTTAAGGTTTTTAGTGCCCTCTGAAATGCCTATTGATAGATACAGTGAACTGCGAAAAATATTTTAACGAAGTGCCGTTTAAATTTAAATTTTGAAAGTTTTACAGGAGTTTTTAAAACTACCATAAGTAACAGCTTGGAAATGTCAAACTTCTCATATGTCGTCGCCTAAAAAAGTGGTTCGGTCAAATGATTAATTTTATCCATTTGTTTCGTTAAAACATTTTAGTGTAAATTCTTTTTCTATGAGTAACACTAAAGCCGCAAGTAATTGTACCTAATTGTGATTGCGAGCATTAGTATTGACCTATTCAAGATCAGTTATATCCGTTGGTATCTGAAATAGTTTTAGTCACGAGGGAAGGACATTTCAACAAGCAAATTGAACCGGAAGAAATCTATAATTATTTCGAATGAGATTCTAGATACTAATGTTACTGGTAATTAAAGTCAAGGGTTTACCTTGATTGGGTTCACACACTCATGCTGCGATTGAGATAACATAACGCACTTAATGCGCTGTCCTGTTGAAATTAAAAGGCTTGGTTTTTACATTAGCAAATGTTATTTTACATTTCAATCGTACGTAACAATTTCATTTCCAAGTTGATTTTCTATTAATTACACTTTTATCCTTTCAAATTGCTGAATAGTATTTCGGACTTTTTGTTACCAACGCCCACATAAAATTTCCACGGTTCGAGTGTGTTCAAATGTAATATTTCCATTTAATAACTAAATGTTCCTCTATGTATAGCCTATTAAAAGGGAAAGGTCTACGCTCCGAAGTGTGTAATTAACATTACATGAATGGTAAATACCGCGCGTTATTTTATCGTATAACAACAATAAAATCCAATGTACGATTTTACAGTTTGCTGTTCACCTACTGCAACAAGTACTTAGTTTCTAAAACAATTATTATGTTATTTAAAAGTGGCTACCTTGCGTTCCGCTCAGCACGCGAGACCAACAGTGATTTGCGACAGGAACACTGACAGGATAATAAATTGTGCTTGTTATGATTTTTGCGTTTAGCCTATTTGTTCGCGTATTTGTTGTTGCTAACCTCTTTGCTCTATTGTAAATTTATTATGGATTTTTAAACTGCCGCTTATGTTTTGCAATAGTTCTCGCCAATGGCCTGAGAAATAGTTGGAATCTGTAGGGCTTAAGCTTTTTATGTTAAAGTCAAATTTGCCAATAAAGTAATAAAGACTTGTTTCTATACTAAGTAGACTTACAGCTTATGTGCACGTTACTTAAACTCTGCACATACATGGTGCCAATTTGAAAACGTACAATGTGTTATACCTCTGGAAGTAAAATAGGCATTGAAAATGTCTAGAAACCGTTCCTACAACATGGAGGGAGAATCATCATGACATAAGGAAGCTTCCTCATTCAACCCCCTAAGTTCTAGCTACCCCAACAAAAAAAATGCCAAATGGTAACACCCACCTTGTGATACCTCATTAAAAAGTTCTTATAAAATGTTATTCAATAGTAGCAAGCACTTTTTTTAACTTAACTCGTTTCGGAAAAATAAAGAATAATAGAAATGATTTTCAACATTTAATCTAATATTTTAATATTTGAATTTAAATAATTGGTTCTATACCTTTTGAATTTATGTTTTTGAAATGAATTAGTTAAAACAATTGCTGCTATTGAATTTTAGAGGCCTTTGAATGAGGTATCACAAGGTGGATGTCACCACTTGAATTTTTTTGTTGGGGTAGTTAGAGCCTAAGGAGTTGAATGAGGCATGATGACTCTCCCTCTGTATTTTAGAAACGGTTTCCAGAAGTTTTCCATAACTTTCTTCTTCTTCTGGCTTATAACTCTTGGTGGGTTCTTCCCTGCTTGATTTGTCTCCAATTTGATCTACTTCAGCTACTTTTCTCCAACCTCTAATTTTCAATATTCTTAGACCTTCCTCGCAGTCATCTATACATCGCTTCCTATTCGCATTATTCGTCTGGGGATATTTTCATTGTCCATCCTTACGGTATGTCCATCCTTATGGTATGTCCTAACCATTGGAGTCGTTGGCTTTTTATAAACCTATCTATATATTCGCTGCATATTATTCTCGTAGTTCGCGGTTCATTCTCAATCTCCATTCTCCGTCTTCATTTTGTACTGACTGTATATTTTTCTTTCGAATATTCGTAAGATTTCTTTTACTTCCAGATATAGGTATAATACGTTGTACGTTTTGAAATTAACACCATGTACGGTTTAATTAATCAACTATAGATTTTCTAGAGAGAAGATCGCTACGTCTCATAGGAGGTAAAGTACTCGAAGAAGATTTTCTATTTAAAAATGGGTTTACCAGCTAAATTATCCCTCCTTAAAAGTTGACGCAACCTAATATTACTGAATTTTTTATGGTATCGAACTGGATCATAGTTGTGTTCTGCAAGTTTATCTCTTACTGTAGTAATTATCAGTTTTTACTAGTACTAATTGTATTTGTATTTAACATGAAAAGCGCCAATTGGCGCAAGACGTACTATGGTAAAAAGTAAACAAGTGCAAAAAACAAAAAGTAAATAGCAAAATAAAATTTAGTAAACGTTTGCAATTACCTCTATCCACTCCCACATAGTTTCTACTGCATATCAGGTGTAGTTGATGTAGATACCTCGATTATTTTATTTTGCAAATCATTTTCAGCCACTATCGAAGTCCTATTTCTTTAATTGTACTCCAGAGAAAAATGTCTAGTGGAGTGATATTGCAACTTCTTGGTGGCCATGGATGCACAACTTCTCTTCCAATCCCATTTCCTCCAAATACAATGTTTATGGAATTTCTAACAACTATACTCCAACTACAGTGAGCAGAAAAATAATTATGTTGATACCAGCGTTTTGTAGGAAATCGAAGTAACGCTGTTAGGTACCACGTTTGACATGAGAACGGACCATATGGCGTCAAAACACTAACAGGTACTAATTCAGGACCGAATAGAGTGGGGTGCACTTGGACATGACTTTTGTCTTGGAAGCCTCATCTGGTGTACGGGAGGCCCAAAAACCGAGAAAGGTACCGTAGCAGGAGTATATCATGTAAAGCCAGCAAAATCTCAGCTTTCCAGCAGCAGGTAATATACGCGATACTAAAATATGCGCGGCGCGGGAAAACAATAGAAGGGCCTACGCAGGCAGGTGTATCTATATTCCCTCGGACAGCCAGGCGGCTCTAAAACCACTTTCAAGCTTTAAGTCCTCATCCCAACTGGTCTGGGAATGCTACGAACTCAGCGACCTGGCAGAACAGAATATTGTGAGACTGCTCTGGGTTCCGGGCCATTGCGGGATCGAAAGTAATGAAAAAAGCGGCTGAACTCGCAGGGCCGGGATCAACAGGGCCCTACTACGATCCTGTACCTGCTTTGAGAGTATCAAGAAAGGCAATCAGTAGTTTTATCAGCGAATGGATTTGCAACCAACATGTCATTTACTGTATCAACAGATCAGGGTTAATCCATAGCAAGGCATTTATTAAAGGACCTTGCATAACCAGAGCCATATAACTACTTATATAAGCAGCTGAAAATCTTACGGGCCTACTAATAGGACACGCGACTGTGAAGCAGCACTTCAGGTGGATTAGGAAATTCGATGTAGACTTCTCATGTAGACTCTGCAATGAGGTACCAGAAACCGCAATGCATATTCTCTGCAGCTGCGATGACTTGGCTGGTAAACGACAACGCATATTTGGTCAATCATAGATGGAACTGGAAGACTTTAATACACACCTCGTAACTAACATGTACGCTATGGTTACTTCCTACATCACACCAAACATTTTCCGAAAAAGCTCTTCGACAGTGAGGGTGGGTTTTCTTGTGCGTAGTGATGGCTTCACCATTCTAGAAGCCTTTAGCGCAATAACATTTTGAGCCCCCCCCCCTCCCCTCGACTAAATTTTCAAGGATTTGAAAGATTTCAAAGGCAATGAAATATGAAATACGAATTACCCTATTTATATCTACTTCTTGTTTTACATCATTTCCTATAAATGTTAGAGACTAGTTGTTTAAAAGCGAGTTAGTTAATTAAAAATACGAGTTATGGCCATTCACTTCACCATTTTACCTCGCCGCTAAACAATGTGCAATGTAAACAAGATGAACCCAGAAGAAGTTGACTCTGAAACAAAGTAGAAAATTACAACCTCATCTGAGGGCCATTTTCATGTAGTACATGCACCAAAGTAACGGGATCGGGATGAAATACATTTGCCTCCAGAATTTTTCTAACTGAAATTTGTGCTTAGATTACATTACATGGGAATTCTCATTAACGGCCTATGTTCGTAATCGTTCTGGGGCTACATCTTGTGGAATTAACAAATTTACCTTCGTTTCCGGAAGAAGTTACAAGGCGTCTATATATTTTCAGACGGTGGCCTTCTAGTAGGATAGCGCCTGATAGAAAGCAGACTGTAGCCGCATATCTGCGAGATTTACCAACTAGCTACAAATCAATTTTTTCTGTACCCGAAAACATTTTACTTTAATTTAAATAAATTAACAGCTCGACTTCGTATGTCACAAGTAGGCAACATTAATCGATGCAATAAAGTTAAAGGAAACAACGATTTTGGTTGCCTTGTTATATGAATATTGGGTTGCGTCAACAGCTTTTAAGGGGAGACTACTTAGATGGCCCACAATGTAGGGAGTTTAAGAAGAGATGCAAACCAAAGCCCCTTGATGAAGTTTATTTAAACATCTCTTCATTGTTCTTCAGATGTAAATAAATGCCCACCGGTAAGGCATTAACCAAAATCGATTTAAACACATCTTGTAGTAGATTGAATAGTTAGCGGCTTGTTTTTATATTACCGCAACATTACTGTAAAATCTAAATTGCTTTTGGTAGAGATTCTTTAGAATAAACATAAATAAAGAAAAATTGATTCCTTTCTGTAAATGTACGAAAATAGGAATTGCGTTTTAATAAATATCAATCTGTACATTTATTGATTTTAAATAAAAATATCTATCATTTTGCAACTCCATTATAATGGAAGCTTCAGTTTTTCAATTATTTGCTCGTTATATTCGTTAAACGTAATATCTGGGAAAATTAAAAAACTATTTTAATTTAAAGTAGTCTGTGCATAATTCAAAGAATACACTTGCACTTATAAAAAACGCTATAAGATCTTAAAATAGCCATTCTTTACTTGAAAACATATTAATTATAGTATTTTGGCTGCTTTTTTTTATAAGTCGTTGATCGACAGTTGTTTCTGTTTTTTAAGCCTGTATGACACGCGTATTGAATACATTTACGTGTAAATTTGTAATTAAATTTACTGCTAACTTTTCATGAAAATTTCACAAGTTTTACAATTTCCTGTCCGCAACCTGTCTCAAATTTAATGTTAAATTTAACACGTGCGCTTGGGTATTAATAAACATTTTTCCCATTGCATGGTTATGGTTTGTATCACTGGTATTTTGTCAACCAGCTAGTTGTGCTTCTTTTCATCTCATTTTGATGGTATCCTGTAATTGACATTTTGTTTTGGTTAGGAAGTTCTTATTATGGTGAATTCGAACACGTATTAAAAATTACATGAAATTGACAGGATATTTACGTTACCGGCACGGAATAATAAATGATGCACATTCCTAACGTACATTACTTTTCACCCAACTTGTTGAAATTTTTCAATTTGGCTGTATCCGTTAACTCCACCTCCTTCGCGTGCATGCTGTGCAACCCTCATGCGCTGTATTTGTGCACCGTTTCTCACACGTTTTTACTTGCAAATTTAGAGCACGTTCTAAATAATGTATATGCAACATTTACTTCTGAATTTTGTGTATGTAACGGTGCTAAATATTTTCACATAAATTTATGTGTAAATTTCTTGCAAAATTTAACGCCATCTGATATACATGCATTAAATAACTGAGGTTACATTTAAAGAACTATTATAGAATTAAACATTTCATTACTACTAGAATTTGCAGCAAATAGTAATAAAAATAATGATTATTTAAAATGGACCGGTATTATAATTCCAGAAATTAGTTCCTTATTTAAATTAGTACCGTTTATAGATATTTCCAGCTAACATTTACAAGAAAGTAACGAGCAAAAATTATGCTCGTTGCTTTTAAGATGAGCTATCGCTGTAAACTTGAACTACAGTATAATACAAGGCTTGTTCAACGGAAACCCATCTTTGATCAACTTAGCCTTGAAAACAAATGCAATAATTCAAATGACGTTTGTTAATGTTAGTAGTGTTTGTAAGCAACACATTAATAGGTTTCTGGCGTTTGAATTTGATTCTGACATTTAAAAATTCGATTTTGAAATGGCGTTTGCTGTTGAAAATCCTTCCAAGTTTGATCAGCGTGCGGTCCTACAATTTTTATGCGCTGAGTGCAAGCAGTGTTTGGAAATGCATGTATTGCCTACCCAACTGTGAAGGAATGGTGGCAAAAATTTAAGAATGGAACAGAGGGGACTATGAATGAACCGGGACCAGGTGCACGGTGTACTGCATTAACAGAAAACTATATGGCATGTGTGGAAGCCTTATTACAGAACATCGTCAAATTTCAAGTAGGGGAATTTCAAAAATTGTTTGTGTGAGTGTAGGATCTGTCCATAGTATTGTTCGTAATCTGTGTTACAGCAAAGTTTGTTCGCAATGGGTTCCTCGTCGCTTGTCTAATGAACAAAAATGCTTACGAATGGACTTATCTCTGCAACACCTCACAGACTACAGGCAAAATAGTGATCAGTTTCTTCTGGCAATAGTTGGGGGTGACGAAACTTGGTGCCATTACTACGAGCCATCCAGTAAGTTATCGTCGATGCAGTGGAAATATTGAAATTCACCATGACCGAAGAAGTTTAAAGCACAATCGTCTGCAGGCAAGGTGATGTAACATTTTTTTTTCGACCATGAAGGACCCTTGCTGACAGAGTTTAAGGAAACTGGAGTAAATGTCAATGCAAATCTGTACAATGAAACTTTGAACAAGCTTCATCAAGCAATAAGACGGAAACGTCCAGGAAAACTTGGAGGGGTGGGGTCATTTTGCTGCACGAAAATGCTAGGCCTCATGTTGCTAATGTGGTAAAAGAAAATCTTCAACGAAAGAAATGGGGGGTTTTAGAGCATCCACCCTATAGCACGGCTCTATCGCCTTGCGGTTTCCATATTTTTGGACCGCTGACAAAAGGCGTGAAAAGGTCGGCATTTTGAGTCTGATGCAAAAGTACAGATAGCTGTGGACGACTTCTTCAATCAGCAGTCACAAGAATTCTATGAGCAGGGTATACGTCGGTTAGTAAAACAATGGGATAGGTGCCTTAACTGTGACGGTAATTATTTGTAATTAAATTGTAGAATACATTTTTTATAAAGCAAAGATGGGCTTCAATTGAACACACCTGGTAAATTCAGACATTCACATAGAAAACGTTCGTTATATCCGGTTTCGCGTTGCGTTTGAGCTCATCTTAAGTGAGTGAACTGTATTTATAATAGAAAGCACTAATATAATTGTAGACCAAACCTTGCCCCAACTTTTGTAGTTCGTTTGTTGTAAGCACTTAAGGTAAAAAATCTTTTTTATTAAGTAGAAATTCCACAAATGTTTAATAATAAAATACATTTTCAATGACTTGTCAATTCGTAGCAGTCTTTTTAAAGTGCTAACCATGTCTGATCGTTATGTGTTCTACAAACATAAAAGATAATTGATCGAAAGGATGCAATCAGCACTAAGCAATCTAGATTAAGTTCAAGTTAAGGTCAGGGAAACGTTAAGATTGAATTTCAATTTAAATGTTTTACTATATTAACTAGTTACTGTAACTTCTAGCCGTAGACTTTAATTATTACCACGCCCTTGAACCTAACTGTATTGTTATTTCAATTCTAATTTGAATGGCACTGGTAATTCTAAATGATATTGAATAATTATAATTTGATTGAATGACAAAATTAGGAAAACGTTTTTGAAAAGCTTGTTTATGTAACGTAATATTAAAATTTGAATTTCATACAGTCAGCTGTGACCAAAGTTGGTTACCTTTACATTGGAATTGTTTAATAAATAATTTAATAGCAACCGAAATATAATATTTTTATTATATGTCGTTATATGAAGTTATACTTCATAAAAGTTAATCTTTGTTTATCAGGAAACCACAGGCACGTGCATCGCAGCAGTGGAGTGCGGAAATAGCTCACCCAAGGGTACCATCCACACACTCATCAAAGTAAAGCGTGCATCCTTGATCGAGAGCTTTTAAAGCTCATGTGTAGGGTGTTGAATTACAGCGAACGGACGGCCAACGCAATTCTACAGAATTTCCGGTTTGTTAATCAAATAGAGGTTTGTCGAGAATGGTTTTGGTGCTTTTCTGGTCACTATTCACTTTACTAATGTAGACTCTTTTATTACTGAACCATTCGGAAGCTTTTTGATTTTATGCTATGACCGATGAAACTCAATAGCATGATAATTTACGATCAGTGGAAGAGATTTATTAATCTTAAAATTAATTTGAATAAATTATTACGGTTTGAGGGAAAAACAATTATAGAATTACAGTTTCTAAATTAGTGGTCCAACTAAGGGCCGCGAATTCTTCAAGAGTCTTGTCAAAAATATAGGGTGCTGCTCAAAATAAATATGAAATTATTCTTAGTGTATACCTTTTTTTTTGGTAAACTTATATTAAATTAAGAAAATTGGTTCTAGTACACCTAATATTAAGTTGAGTTCAGTTTACTGTTTGGAAGAAATATGCTTTCGCTCTATTAAAGTAAATTTGTTTTTTCCAAACCAAGACCAATCACAAATCTGTTTCGTAAGATAATTGTTCATCATTATTCTAGTAGTATATTGTTAGTATTACTATACCTTCAATCTACATTTCAATGAATGCAGAAGTTACTTTTAGTTTCCAAAATTCTTTTAAAGTAGGCTATTATTTTTTATTTGGCTACATACGTTTACGTTCCTTTTTGAACGATTGAGCATTTTCACGCAATGAGTTATGATTACTGTCCATGTAAGCAAGGCGGTAAAACGAATAGAAGGCCTACGGGCTATTAGTAAAAAATGGGAGGTAACCATACGCGTCACAACACGTTACTGTTTACACTTCTTAGTAACAGTATTCGACAACAACCACATCAAAAGTTGTAACAGGCTTAAACGGAATTGTGACACACAATCGACGGACGACGGCATGCCCTAGAGTAGTTCAGAGAAGGGGGGGGGTTCCTTTTGTAAAATACACCGCGCTTAAATCTGATCAAATTCGGGAATATCACTAGATCCGACACTGCTCAAGCTCCACGTTACTTTGAACGGGCAATCCGAAGGTTGTGAGTGATGGAACCTTTTCACGCAATTGTTCCTAATAAAAAGTTGTGAATTTACTAGCCCCGTAAACAAAGGGGCGCAACAATCACTCTCAGCTGCCCTTACAGGAATCTTCACATTACTTTTAATAAAGATCAGAATAACAGAGTTGAGTTTAAAAAAGGCATATAATTAAATTTTAAAAAAGCGGACAAAAGTACATGCAAAATGGTTAAATGATTATAATTTGGCGACGAACAAAGATAAATATTATTGAAAAAAAGAACCAATATAGAAAAGAACAATATTAATATTAAACAAGGGGTCACACACAAGTAAACCCCAAAAAATTTAAATCTAAGTTAATAATACCCGAAAAAAAGATACTGCAGAAAGGCCTTGTACACGTAGTATTATTTTATTATATCTCTAAAGTTCTTCGAATAAAACATACAAAATTAAAACTGATTTCACAGGATTGCACAATGAACAGCGTCGTCTCAGGGTGTCCCCCCTCGGTAAACTGAATGGAACAGTTGAAGTGTAGCTAACAAAGGTTTGACACTTTTCCTTTTTCGATGAAAAATTGGCCCTTCAGGGAAGTGTATAGCTTGAGTCAGTCCATGGGTGTAGTGGGGTAGTTTTTGCAGTTGCTTCTTTCGAAACCGCTTCCTTTTGGCTGATTTTTCAATATTGCGTCATACGAAGAAATTTCCCAAATCCCAAATTAAAGTATTATTTACAAATGATATTTTCGAAATTTTTGGGAAACCGAATATTCCCCTTTTTCGGACGTACCGTAAATGGTACCGCACAAAGCGAAAGTAATTACCTTTTGGTAAATTACACTGATTCGGACGCCCGAGGGTAATTTTAAATCTGCGTAACACTCAGGTCGAGAGCTGGAACCTGACTTCCCGTCTTCTTTCCCCACATTCAACAGTGTGAAAACTCGGATTAATGCTGCGTTTACAAAAAGTTAAATAACGTCACCCATACAGGGTGTGTTATATAAAAATAAACGTCACGCATACAGGGTGCGTTCAATAACGTCCCAAAAAGTTGTAGAAAATTTAGTTTTATATTTTGCAAATACATATCTACGTCTACCATGATTATTGTGTATTGATTGTTTCTGATTATTCTACAAAAATTGTGTCAAGGTGGGGGCAAATAGAAACGCCATTGGTCTAAACTCCTACTATTTGTAAGTAATTTGGAAAATTTCCTAGTAGTAAATGGAAATTGGTATAGTATTGACTAATAATAAACTCCTACAGGTACAAATTACCATTTTATTTAAAAAATCTTCTACATTTCCTGCTTACTTATACTTTAAAAGTAAGTTAAACGTAAATTTGAAAACTTTAACTTATTTTGTTTTCTACTGATGCAGTCCTAATGCCGGTTTTTAAAATAAATTTATAAGTTTTAGCCAAAACATTCAGAGGCAAGCAAAAGTTTACCTATAGTTAAAGTAGAAGTGGCTGGTAAATTTGAAAATCAATGACATATTTTAACTTATTTGGTTTCTGCTGATTTAGACCAAATGCCGGTTGTACATACTACCATTTATTTTTAAATAAATTTTATAACATTTGCTCCAAATATATAGAGGAAAACAAAAGTTTACCTTGTGTTAAAGTAGAAGCCGCTACATTTTAACAATGAAATCAAAAATATTTTGTAACTAGATCATTTAATATTAAACAAAATGTTCTATAACACCTTTATTTTATAATTAATATTTAATATGTAAAAATCTTATTTTCGTTAACAGCCTTTTCGTCTCACCTACAGATTTTAACGTTGGATCCCGATGATGGCGACTCTAGAGAAGGGTTTTGGCATTACGACACCCCAATTGCCAACCAAGTTCGGGAATTGTGTGTGGTGGGTTGCAGCATAAGATTCTTCTGTAGTGGCAGTGGTGGGAATCGAACCGTATACGTAATCTACGTTTTGCCGAGAAAGCCAGCGCTCTGTCATCTGAGCTATCACATACATACACAACTCATACTCTTTGATAGATCTGAATTTCCGTTTTTCACATATTTATGAAATATATAATGTTTGCTTATTTTCAAATAATTTTGCAGACATAATAATTCTAATGATTCTAATGTTTATGGATTCTTAAATAAGCTAAAGTATAAGTTCGTGGAATAATTGGTTAAGCCAGAACAATTTAAATAATCGAATAAATTTTATTCACGGAGCTGGACAGTTAGGTAACAGTAATTCGGTTTGAATTAAGACGTCGTATAACATTTTACCTCCAAAATTGTAAATTCCTGAAAAAAAGGTTGCAAATTGTTGATTTTGGTTTTGATTTGTTTCAAATCAATAAATTCTAATATTTAATGCAGTTGTAAATGTCAAATTTCGCAAAACTGATAAACTTGGAATATTCCGTTACCACATATATATAGAGCTTATTTTTTGGATTACCGTCATGCGTTCAATTAATGCGTTTCTTCATATACAGCCGGAAATAATAGTTGGTTTTATTATCTTGTTGAGGTCGCATTGGGAGAAATCTAGGACGCGGCTTTCCAAGTATTTCTTTCCGCTCAAGATATATTTGGCTCACTGTACACTAACTATCAATTTTGCCTATCTGGGGTAGTTCCAACTCTCTTAGTAATTTTAAACGTATCACAGATGGCAGTGGCACCGCGACCTACAGCATTACGTCTTATCCAACAAAAGGCGCTCTTTCAGTTTTTTCACCGCTAGAAAAATCGCTGCGATCTCGGCCGGATTCGACCCCCCCCCCTTAGGTCTAAAAGCAAGTGTTCTAACCACTAGACCACCGAGGCCGGCTTAACTAAAGTATTACTTAATTTAAACCTAGTTTGATGTATAGAGTACGAGATCAACTTTAATGCAATTTCGGGATTATTTACTACCGATAGTAAATCAACTTTTGGACGGACAAAATTGAGTTGAACATAAATATTCTATAAACATACATTTCCACATGAAGGGTTAATCATAGTGCCGGCCTTTGGGGGGTGGCTAGATCGGGCGGTGCACGAGGTCGTCGAGCGAATTAGGGAGCCCTTGGCACCCCTTCTTTGGTATTGTGGTCATACAGAATTGACACGTATTATCGATTCGAAAATGCGCTCTAATCATGCCTAGGCGAAGCCACTTATCAGACGATACAGCAGAACGTCTTGTAAATTTGCTTTCCGTTGATGATTCTACTGGTTCAGGGATTACTGTAGTTCGGCTTAAGATATTAACTAAACACGGACTCAAATGTATAAATTGCTATGTGACTTTTACTTGTAATAAGTGGAAAACGAAGTTTTTCTCAACTGAAATTAATCAAAACCTCTCTAAGGTCTCTAATGCTACATGATAGAGTTTCCAGTTTAGAAATTCTATCCATTGAAAACGATATCGCCGAAAATCAAGATTTTTTCCGCCAAATAAAGATTTCGCCAGTAAAAAGTCCTAAAAGGATCATTTCGGATATTCCTCAAAGGTAACTGTAATACCATGTTAGAAGGAAGTTCAGTGTGGATGAGGTACAGTAGCCAACCAAAAACTATTCCTTGTGGTACTTTCGATTTTTATGTTTCCAACGCTGTCTGAGAATTTACATATTTCCTAGAAAGTTCTTATGGCTTAGGTATGACTTTATCACTTGGTAATATTCACATGGAAGGCCACTTTTGACCGTATACAAGAGGTCGACATACTAAACCTTATCAACAGTTTATTGAGAAACGTCGAGGAAGGTGGTTCAGCGGTAAAGCATTTACCTTCCATTCGGGAGGTCTAGGGTTCGAATCCCCGGGTCATCTGTCTTGACTCAGGTTGTTCGTGGTTTTCCTGGGTCATACCGGTAAATGCTGGGACAGTATCATCCACGAATTTCCATTATCCGTATTTTCTGGTCTTTACTGTCCTTACATTCCCGTTACTGGCTGAAGAGGGGCTGAGGGTTCCGATGCGGATCCGACTGACCCCTATAACGACCCGCCCCTGTGTGGGTAATAAACCTATGTTGACTTTCCTTCCTGATTAAGAAACGTTTAAAACGTAGTGTTCATTTTGTTTAAGTAGAAATAAAAATGAAAAATATTTTTGAATGCTGTAATTTAAACGCAACTATATTTTAAAAATAATAATAATAGACTCAATTTCAACAGGATTTATCTACTTTTTGTGCTTGAGTCTATTATTATTATTAAAATATAAATATGAATTTCAACGAAGCAAGACAAGACAACAATTTACAAATTAAATGCAACTATTTAAATTATAAATGATTATTTCAGTGATTTCCTTTTACTTCTACACTGGCAAAATGTGTGTTTGTTTGTATTTCAAATTTTTCATTTGATATTTATTATCTTTCCTGAATAACCCTGTGTATGTAAACACATACCCACAGCTTGATTTCATAATGTTCTTAGTAACTTTTGTGAGTTTGTTAGCATCTTAAACCAATGTTTATTAAAATCTCAAAATTGATTTATGTCATAAAATCAGCAGCTATCTGTAATATGTATACCCATTGTATTGGTATTTGTTTATATTTTTAAATATCGTTCACTAAATACTGTGAATTCAAACACTTTCTATGTTACTAACTTTAGTAGGTAAGTTATCCCGATTTCTGATTTATAGTATAATTATATAAATGTAGCTATTGGGATTGCATTTATCTCATAACAAATCTTCATACATTACTATTTTACGATGAACTATAAATTGTTTTGATTTTCAGTGTTCTTCTTCGGTATTATTTGGTATTTGATTGCAATTATTTGTATCTGATAACTGTCCAATTATACGAGGTGTGTTCAATTGAAAGCCATCTTTGCTTTATAAAAAATTTATTCAACAATTTCATTACAAATAATCACAGTTAAGGCAGCTATGCCATTGTTTTACTAACCGACGTGTACCCTGCTCACAGAATTCTTGTGGCTTTTCATGGAAGAAGTCTTCCACAGCTATCTGTACTTCTGTGTCAGACTCAGAATGCTGACCTTTTGACGCCTTTTTCAGCGGTCCAAAAATACGGAAATCGCAAGGCGATAGATCCGGGCTATAGGGGGATGCTCTAAAACCCTCCATTTCTGTCATTGAAGATTTTCTTTTACCACATTAACAACATGAGGTCTAGCATTGACGTGCAGCAAAATGACCTCATGCGTAAGTTTTCCTGGACGTTTCCTTCTTATTGCTTGATGAAGCTTGTTCAAAGTTGCATTGTACAGATTTGCATTGACATTTACTCCAGGTTCCTTAAACTCTATCAACAAGGGTCCTTCTAGCTCGAAAAAAAAATGTTAACATCACCTCGCCTACAGCAGGTTGTGCTTTAAACTTCTTCGGTGGTGGTGAATGTTGCCAGTGCATCGACGATAACTTATTGGATGGCTCGTAGTAATGGCCCCAAGTTTCGTCACCGGCACCTATTGACAGGAGAAAGTTATCACCATTTTGCCTATACTCTGTGAGGTGTTGCAGCAAACTTTGCTGTAACCCAGATTACGAACAATACTATAGACAGATCCTACACTCGCACCAACAATTTCTGAAATTTTCCTAATTGAAATTCGACGATTTTATAAGGCCTTCCACACGCCATATTGTTTTCTGTTGGTGCGGTACACCATGCACCTGGTCGCGGCTCAGCCGTAGTCTTCTTTTTCCTATTGTTAAATTTATTATTATTTATTATATTAAATCGGCATCATTCCATAACAGTTGGGTACGCAATACATGCATTTCTATACAGTGCTTGCATTCGCGTATGAATCTGCAATGGCTGCACACACTCAGGCATAAAAATTGTATGACCGCACGCTGGTCAAACTTTGACGGATTTTCAACATGACACGCCATTTCAAAATTGAAGTTTTAAAAGTCAGAATCAAATTCAAACGTCAGAAACTTATTAATGTGTTGCTTACAAACACTACTAACATTAATAAACGTCATTTGAATTATTGCATTTTTTTTCAAGGCTAAGTTGATCAAAGATGTGTTTTTACTTTTAAGTTCATCTGAATTATTTGAACAATCCGAATTGGCGATTGCTAGTAACACAAAAGCAATGACGATGTTTCTGCGTCATTTTAATAGTTTATACTTTTACTTTCCACACTCTAAAGCGTGTTAATAAAACGATTTTCATATATTTTATAGATAAAGCTGTGAACATTTGTATTGCATACTAACATTTATTGTTGTGTTTCTGTTTTCGCTATTAATTGCTAAAGAGAACCATTCCCTTAAACAACATTAAATCCTATAGCTGTAACTGGACGCACAGTAACAGCAAAGAGAAGAAAATTGTGCAAACATAGCAGGACAAGGCTATATATTTATCTAGTTAGTAGTAATTTTAGTATAGTTATAAATAATACCAGAGTTTTATAGTGGCCACCTAGGTGTGCGTGTGTTAGCAGCTACCTGCTATCAATCACTACATATATGGCTCTGAAAATAATAATCGTTGTCGGTAACTTAAGGCTTAGTATTCATATTCGTTCAACTAACGAAATATACACCTTGCGTTGCTGTATAGTTCATATTTATCGCAAATGTCATTTTTCCCATGAAATATACAGTAACGTCGTACATTAGCGAGAACGAGAAGAAAGGCAGAAGTCTTAAAGTTTTAATAGTCGTATTCTATTGCAGTAGCAGTTTTGATGACAAACAAATTACTATGTTGAATTACAATTTATACATCCTGTTTAACATACAATATAAAATAAAAACGCATCTTAACATACTCCGACTTATGATGTCAAAAGAGTAATTTTTGTCAAAGCTACAGGCTGTCATATTTTATGCTAATATTTATAAATGGATTTGTTTTTAGCGTTGTTATTTATGGTTATACCATTACAAATATATTAGACCTGCGAATGTAGCAAAAAAATTAAGAACATGAAATTATACCCAAATTATCAAGAATTTTACGATTTCTTTGAGTCATTGTTCTGCAACCGTGCATAGAACATATTATTTGCATAATACTTACCTGTCCTCTCATTATAGTCTAAAATTATTACCTACGTCTTTGAAGACCCAGCATGTAAGGTCCTTATGACCTCTGAACCTTTTGTTTTATTCCTTTGTCTGTCTGCATCCCGTATCGGGATGTAACCGGAATGCTACAAAAACGCATCCCTCTTCTGAAACGGGATGGGGCTCGAAGGATCGTAAACTTCCAGCTAAACGTCGTGATTTATATTTAAAGTGCGGGACTGGCCTATTGTATCTGCAACTCGTTCACCTTCTGATTTAGTATCGATAAATTACGGTATGATAATGTGTTGATGGTCTGGCTGCACAGGTATAAGATTTTAACGGTACGGAATGCGTGGCGTAGTTTTACTTTCTCATGCTGGTACGTAAGCGAATAGAGAGACATCAAACTGTTTGGTACCATATATAGCGCTCAAGAGATCAGAAGCACGATCTATAAAATTTTCGATGACAGAGATGTGGAAAAGGAAACATGTTTCTTTACTTTAGTTAGACTGCTTCTAAAATCTAATACAATTATTTGACAATTATCAAATCAACGTTGAGCAACTGTAATGCTATTTTCAAGTGAATACAGAAAAAGTTTATTCTTCTTCTTCATCTTAAGCCATTCCTTCAGGCCCTTAGCGCGTCGGGTCAATTAGATACATAAATTAGAATGGGATCGTATTTCGTACCTGGTAAAATTTGCCTCACACATTTCGCGGCAAATCTAGGTAACTTTAAAACTAGCTTCAGGATAGTGAGTAAATAACGCTTACCTTAAAACGTTTTTATAATCTAGCTATCACTATGTTGAATTTCCAGTTTCCCTATCTAAAAAATAATGACCTAGATATCTGCGTGGAACTCTCTGTTGTCTTATCTAACAAATGATGATCTAGTTCTCATTGCACTGGACTGTCTGTTGTGATATCTAAATGATAAATAAATAAAGACCACCACATTTACCGTTAGCCATTTTGGTAACATAGATATTACTGCATTAAACTTCCTGTTCTATTATCTAACATATGATGATCTACTTAGATATTACTTCTTTGAATGATGATGATTTAGTTATCAATAAATAAATGCTGTCTCAAATCGTTTTAATAATCTAGATATCACTGCATTGAACTTCCCGTTGCGTTATCTATAAAATATGATGATCTGCATAGATATTACTACTTTGAAGTTTCGGTTTCTTCTTCTGTAAAGAGTAATCTACGAGGCTTGTTTAACTGAAACCCATCTTTGATCAACTTAGCCTTGAAAACAAATGCAATAATTCAAATGACGTTTGTTAATGTTGGTAGTGTTTGTAAGCAACACATTAATAAGTTTCTGGCGTTTGAATTTGCTTCTGACTTTTAAGTCTTCGATTTTGAAATGGCGCTAGTTGTTAAAAATACGTTCAAGTTTGATCAGCGGTAGGTCCTACAACTTTTATGCCCTGAGGGTGTGCAGCTATTGCAGATTCATACGCGAATGCAAGCAGTGTATAAAGGGGGGACTATGGATGAGCCGCTACCAGATGCACGGTGTACTACATTAACGGAAAACAATATGGCATGTGTGGAAGGCCTTATCAGAGAAAATCATATAATTTCAATTAGAGAAATTTCAAAAATTGTTGGTGCGAGTGTAGGATCTGTCCATAGTGTTGTTCGTAATCTGGTTACAGCAA
>JABXWE010020684.1:0-24510 GCA_014611495.1 Limonius californicus | reverse complement strand
GAAATCTTTCACAATTTGCATTTGCATATTATGTGTTTTATTATTTCTAAACTTACTAGATTATTTTAGAAAAGTAGGGGACTCTAGAGCTGGCAACAGGGCAATTTCATTTTGACATTGCTAGAAATCAATCAAATAAAATTTCAGAAAGGCAACTTAAGAAAAAAAAACACAGCCTGCTGGATGGCAAATCAATCGTGAATAGTGTATAAACAAATACCAAACTACAGTTGAATTCAAATTTGCCGCTACGTACAAATAGTTCAATCCATAGTTCATAGAGGCGCTTCAGGCTTATAAGTGGTCAGAATTATTTCCACGTGGTGTCGCTTCTTCTTGTGTGTGTTCTGTGATGTTTAATAACAAATGAACGGTTATTATGACAGCAAGAGTACTTGATTATTTGTTTAGACTACAGTACATGCTATATTACATGTAATAAAAAACCAGACTGTTTAATTAACTTTTACTTTCATAGAGAAAGTCCGGCTTTGACGGATGCCCCCCCGTATATATCAGAATATTTCAAGAAGCCATTCAGTCATTTACATAAACCTGTTTTAAATTTGTTAATTGTTTGCTGCCTTACTTCGTTGAAATTCATACTTTAAATTGTTTTTTTTTTCTCATTTTTATGCTTTGCCTCTTCTCTCTTCTCTCCTATGCGTCTTGCGCGTTTTAAAGTACCTCATACATTATAGGTACATTATTAAGGAATTCTTGTTAGTTAAACAGTCATGTTTATGGAATTTTGTTTTCAGTCATTTTCCAGGAAATTTACCAAACCTACTAAATTTGAGTCGATTGCCAATGAGTCAGTTGACAATTATTATTTTACTATCATTATTTAACTATTATTACGCTATAATAGACAATGTTAACGATTATTTAATTAACATTATTTCCAAATCATTATAACTTATAACAATCCAGCATCGTGCAGTTTACAGTCTTCCAGGTCCTCCGCTGCTCTTTGTTCGCCTAATCTTAACGTTTCGTCATTCGTTATTAGTAAAAGGGCGCTGTTTAAATAAGTTATGCAATTCTTGTAGCTACTTTGTTTAAGTCTTATATTACAAAATTCAAGGAAGAAAGAGGAAAATGGTAATATGTGATATTTTTAATATGGCATGAAGCTGAATGCAGATACCGAAATAGTAGTCCACGGTAGAAAAAGTACCAATAAATATATAAAAATCAAGAGATTGCTCGAATTGTAGAAGAATCTTCCTCCTATACGTTACAGCAAAAATTTGCGAACAAATTCTAGAAAGGCAGTTAAGGAGAATAGTAGATCCACAATTGCATAAAAAGGAAATTACAGCTGGCCATAGTGACCACATATTTACGCTACAACTAATGACCGAGAAATCGTTGAAAAATACAGGAAAACTTCTGTATGCTTCATAGACATGAATAAACCGTTCGCGTCAATACAAAGGAGCAATATCTGGACCAGTCTAGATAAAAAGCATGCATGACCTAATTTAAACTATTAGAAGTACCTACAAAGTAAGTTCCAACAGAGTGAGAACAGGAAATAAGCTATTGGAAGTACATAAACCACAGAGGGAGTTACCCAAGGTAAACTTTAAGGTTCTTACCATTTAACTCTGTTATGGAAGACATAATAACCAAATACAAGCAAAGAATGAAACCTATAAACTTAGAAGTGTGTGCTTTTGACCACGATATTGTGTTATGCTCGTAATCTGAGGAAAATGTTTAGACTAACCTGAAAATATAGTATGAATTGCTGACAAAGTATAAACCAGAACTCCAAATAGAAAACCAAAATTACTGCAATAACTAAACTAACAAACAAAACCCACTGTACATATAACTAACCGGTCTTAACCTACGTTATAACTATAAAGAAAAGTTAATTATGCATTTCATCTACATGTGAGAGGTGTAGCCTACCTATGTATCACAAGAAAAATGATCCCACTGTATATATCAAATTAATTTAAAATACTCAGTTGAAAAACCAGAAGAAAAATTTAAAAAATATTGCCACTAATTATTTATTCTTTTTAGTAGGATATTTTAGAAAATAAACAGTAAAAGCTCCTGAGAAATCGATGCTGCGTTATCAATAATTAAACCAACATCTTTATTGTTGAAAGCATGCGTTTTAGAAAATCAGTGAACTGCTTCATTAAGATATTCCTTAGTTACATAATTTAACATAGAATTTCCATCTACAGCATTTGAGATTCAGTTTGTATCTTCATAAATGAACCCATCTCTTAAACTCTCAGGTGTTGCGAAACTCTGCTGAATATATAAAATGCGATATTAATTTTGCAGAAAGCTGTAACAAGAGCGTTACTAAAATTACTATGCCGCGCGTTTTGTTTGAATAACTGATGGATAAAACTGATCGTAAAATTGCACGAAGCCCGAAGCAACAATTAAATTAGAGGGTTAGAAGCGAGGGTGAAAAGTTCTGAAAATTTTACAGCAACCTAATTCTCGCTCGTTAAAATTTCATCCTACGTTCACCTAAAGTTAATAGGATAGCAATTTTCCTGGAAAATAGCAACTGTGAAATATTAGTTTTACCATCGGTACTTCCTTATTTTTTATGTAAGCTATTAATTAAAAAATATTTTACTTAATTAAGACACGTTCGGATGCGTATAGTTAGGCTATAACTGATAGGGATTTTGTTATAAATAAATACAGTAAAGTTCTAAGTTGGTAACAAATCTTGGTTTTCCAATTCATTAGAGTGTATCTTTCAATTTGCCTAAAGAAAAACACTGTTTGTTGGAATTGTTAAGATAATTTCTAGCAAGAATCAGAGCTTCGTGAAAATTAGGAAAGTTTTTTAATTTCTCTTTAAACTCAAAGGTGCTGTAAATCTTCAAACTAAAATATTAGTCTTTAGAAATCTCTACGTGATAAGCGTTTATATTATTATCCTGCAAGAATGTATTGTAAGGAGTTTCTATACTGAAGATAATGCGTGGAATGAAGTGCCTTGCAAAGTTGCTTTTCGTCCCACCGCTGGGCACCAACCCTTTTTCGTTTTTAACACTGAATCCAAACGACAATAATTCCAGAGAAGGTTTTTGGCATTAAGAGTTGCTTATTCCGTATTGAGGAATTGTATATGACGGATTGCAGCACAAGATCTCTATAAGCTGCCGTGATAATGCTAGGGGATCGAAACCCATGTTAGAATCGACCTTTTTCCCAGAAACGCTTTGCCCAACTGAGGTAGTTTCATACATTTACTATTTCATTATCAGCAAATTTCTAGGACCTCTATGAGTGGGACCTCAGTGGGTAGTGCGAATACGCGCTGTTAATCGAGGTCACAATGAAATGCGGCCGGATAGTATGTAAGAAACGCCCGCGCCCCCCTGAATTAATGCTAAAGCGGTTTGGGGGGGGGGGTATGAATGAATGAAAAAAATAAACTAGCTGGTTTTTGAACTCAATAATATTCCTCTCAGGTTTTTCATAACTTTTTTATCAGTTCTATTAGTAATAAATACAAGAGCATGTTAGTACCACATATAAGTTGGCAATCATTTTTATCTCGATTAAATGGGACATTTTAATATTAATTAGGATCTACTTGATTATATTAATTATAAACTTTAGAACAATATAATCAGGTGCACAAGTGCAATATACAGTGTATTCTTATTTTATACAGGGTGATTCACGAGAGCGTTGGAGCTTACCTTTCCAGAAATAGGCAACCCAAAATACATTTCACTTGATATTGTAATATGTAAACTAAACTACTGTCGGTCTTATGAATTAGAGTTGTACCCTACATGGTACTTCCTTCTGTAGAAAAACAAATACCTAATGATATTTACACACCAAGCTACGTGTTATGAAAAATATTATAATACAAGGCATCTGAACAATAAAATTAATTTGTGTTATAATATACAGTTTAGAGGAGTAAAATCGTAGATGACGAATTTATGCCAAAAGTATGACATTTTGACTATTATAGTGGCTACGCGACGCTCATTAGCACAAATAATGTCAATAGCAAGAAATGTTGGGTAACGCTTTGCTTTAACGCACTTTTCGTTTTTGGTGTTGGTAGGGGTGACCGGGGTTACTCGTTATAGGGGTAAGTTGTTACACAGGTTTAGCATTTCTATGGTAGATGGCAGTACCATATCGTTTATAACATTTATTCAGCGTGAAACAACCACTCTGTGGTTGTAGTGTAGGTGCTGTCTGTTAACACGTGCGCTAGTCATTAAGCTTTCGGTGTTTTTCACAACCTTTACCAATTTTATTTATTTTAACATTTTCTTTGATTGTGGCTGTTCGTTAACCACAAAGTATGTGTGTTTTTTACGGAATGTAAGTAGACTGAAAGAGTGTATTCCCTGATGTAGCAAGTTGTCGTAAAATGAGAGGATATTTTGTTGCAACGGTTTGAATATTAAATGGACGTTAGGGGTTGCTTGTTACACAGCGTTTGGGGTTAGTTGTTACTGTAACAACTAACCCCGCAAATTGATCGAAATTCAAAATGTGTATAGACTTCTGTTAATAAACAATGGTTTACTAATTATTTGTACTTACGCGTTTATAGAATAACCATGAGAAACTTTAAGAAAAATGCTGACCGCGGAAACATCCTGCAAGCCGTATTTGTTAGAGCTGCTACAGAAGTTTTAGAAAATGGCCGACCTCTGCGACCTATAGCTTCCGAATATGGCATAAACTTCATGACCCTACAAAGGTTTTGCAAAAAAATGAATAACAGAAGTAAGGTAGACCAATTTATGTTAAAGAGGTATTTAAAGTAGTTATTTCTGTTGTCAAGGCGGTGCAGATCCATTGCCTAATGTTGGATTCGTCCTTAGCCGCCAAACCTGATAACACTGAACAGGAACTTGCTCAGTACCTAGAAGAATGTTCGAAATTGTTTTTGGGCTTTCGACTAAAGAAGTGAGAGTGCTTGCCGATGAAATTGCCATTAAAAATAATGTTAAAACGCGTCAATACTGGAAAGATAACAAAATGGCTTCAAGTGACTGGCTAGCAGGATTTCTCAAGCGCCATCCAACTCTATCAGTGCGAACTCCAGACATATACAACATGGATGAAACGGGGGTCACCACGGTTCACAGACCAGATGGAATTCTAGCCAGAAAAGGTGTCAAACACATTGGCTCTGTAAGATCTGCAGAACGAGGAACATTGGTCACCGTAGTTGCAGCTATAAGCGCAAGTGGAAACTCAATCTCCCCCTGTCTATCTTTCCTCGCAAAAATTTAAAAAATTTTTTTGTGGCAAATGGACCTCCAGGATGTACTGGCTCAGCGAACAAGTCAGGTTGGATCAACTGACATGACTTCGTTATCTTTCTGAAGCATTTGTGAAACAATGCACGACCTTCCAAAGAAAGGCCAATTCTTCTTGTGTTGGATAACCACGATTCCCATTTATCAATTAAGGGAGTTGATTTTTGTACATATAGCGGAGTTGTTGTTCTATCACTGCCCCCTCACTGTTCACATAAGTTACAGCTTCTTGACAGGTGTGTCTTTGGGCCATTCAAGAAATATGTCAACAGGAAATGTGACTCGTGGATGCGCAGTAATCCGGGAAAAACAATGACAATTTATGACATTCCCGGGATAGTGAGTGATGCTTTCCCTTTGGCTACAACGCCTACTAATGTTGAGTCAGGTTTTAGGGTGAGTGGAATTTTTCCTTTTAATCGGGAGATTTTTACTGACGATGAATTTTTAACTTCAGCGGTCACGGATCGTCCATATTCACCACCTGTCAATATCGATGTACAAGATACTCAGTCACAAAATGGAAACGGTTTACAAGAAGAATATTGGAATATCATGATCGAGAAGTAACGCCACCTCCATCTAAAATTGCAATTCCTCGTGTTTCTATGACTGAATTACCTGGTACATCAGGTGTAAACAAACATTTTAGTCCGTCTGATGTAAGACCGTTTCCCAAAGCAGGAAGACGTCAAGTTACAAACAAAGGCCGCTGAAGAAGAGGCATGTGCAGCAAAGCTACGCCAGTCAGCTTTAAAAACTAAGAAAAATGCTTACAAAAAGAATCCCAAGAAGAAAAACAAGCCAAAAAAACGAAACAGCAAATCCAATCAAGCTCAGACGAAGAAGACGTTCTGTGCTTAATATGCTTTGCACCCTATTTAAATTTACTTCCAGGCGAAACATGGATCAAGTGTACAAGATGTACGCAATGGGCCCATGAGCAGTGCACTAACAATAATATATTTTTCGTATGCCAACACTGCCGGTGGTCTAGTGGTTAGCGCGTTTGCCTTTAGATCCGAGGGATGCGGGTTCAAACCTGGCTGAGGTCGGCGAGATTTTTCTAGCGGGGAAAAATCTGAAAATGCGCCTTCTGTCGGATAAGAAGTAAAGCTGTAGGTCCCGTGCTACTACGATGTGTGACACGTTAAAAATCACTACTGGAGTTGGAATTACCCCAGATAGGCAAAATTCTTAGTTAGGGTGTACAATGGGCCAAATGTGGCCTAAGTGCATAGAGATGCTTGGAAAACCGCGTCCTAGATCTCGCTCTTTCAAAGCAAGCAAGCAAGCAATGCCAACACTGCGATTCTGGTGATGATGCATAAAAAATGTATTAAAATTAAAGTATGCAACAAATAACCCCTGCGTTGTAACAACTAACCCCACTTGCGGGGTCAGTTGTTACAATTTCAGTTTTAAATAAAAAATTATTTCTTCACTTTCTTGTTTCATTTTCGTGAAACTTTCCAATTGAATAAGGTAAAAGAAGGTTCACTTTAAGTCTTCCCCATTATAGAAATAATATACAATTATATGAGGAGTTGAAAAAAATTCTGAAGTCAAAACTGTAACAAGTAACCCCGGTCTCCCCTATTGTTATTGGTAGAAGAGGAAGTGGAACTTGTGGTATGTTTTAAACGTTATTGCATTCACTATCAAAATTATTGTTAAAGGGGGAAGACCTTGTAAACAAACATTGGGGAATGAATAGAAAGCTAAAAATAACATTTATTTACAAAACTAGTGTTCTTTCTTAAAAAACTATATACAGGTTATAACAGAATAAAATGAGGATCCAAAGAAAAAATATGAAACGTAGAATTTTAAAAGCTAAATACTGTGAAACGAAGTGATCCTCTAAAATCTATAATGTTGATATCACTAATACTATAGATAATGAATGAATTTAAACATTCTAAATTACAGTTGAAGGTATAGCATTCTTAATTAATTGTGTTACACCGTGTAATCGACATAAATAGCACAACCCTTACTTAGATAAACAAATAATAATTTTTCAATCGCTATCCGATAACCGCAGAAATTATGAATTTTTGGTTTTAGTTAGAAGCTATGACGCCAATAATAATGTTCTTTTACTGTAAGACAATACCAAAAAAGGTATTCTTAAGATTTCTTGACCGTGTGTCCACACATGGAAAATTCCCTATGCGACATATTTCTGAAGACATTTTAAAATTGTAAGCACATATTATTATTTCATATAAATTTTCCGAAAGACTACTTTCTGTTAGTTGCGATGATAACCATACATTTATAATATGTTGCAGTTTTAACTAATAATAATATATTATATTTAAATATTTTATGTTGAAGTAGCTAGCCCCAAATATTATATGTATTATTTAAAACAAAACCTGACAGCATACTAAACATAAATTGGAAAACTTTTGTACATTTTTAAATAGTAGTTTAAAAAATTTGCAATTATAACTGCCAGTGCAGTAGTTCATAAGCTTATTTTTTTAAATTTTTGGATATTTAGCAATGAAAAAGACGATGTCATTAATGTAAAGTAATAAGATGGACTATTTTGACCTTATAACACTCGCATATATTTTTGAGGGAAACATATTCAAGTTCCTTCTTTTAATTTCTGAGTACGAAAGATTTCACTTCCTCTATAACCGGAAATTAAGCTATAAGCATATTAAATCTGGTTTATGTGGTGGTAACTCAGTTGCCAGAGCGTTCGCTTTCTGGACAAAACGTTGATTAGGTTTAGCTTCGATTCTCCAGTCTTACCACGGCGCGTTTAAAAATGTTGTGCTGCAACCCACCATACATAATTTCCCAATCCGGTTAGCTATCGTGGGATCTTAATGCTGAAAACCTTCTTTGGAATTCCGGTCGAATTTGACGTTGAACTGTACGTCCTCCGTGATTTTACCATAGCACCGAAGAGAAACACCTGGAAGAGAAGAAGTCTGTGTCCAGCAACGGGACAGAAAGGCTGTTGATGATGATTGTATCTGGTTTAGGTTTGCACGTAATATAGGCTCTACGCTCAAGCAATATAAACTCAAATATAAAGGAAATGCTTGTTTGTTATTATGTTTCAGTTCAGCCTTTACAAAAGTTTGTAGAGATAAAATATGCTAGCTACTTAATGAAATAAGCAAACACTGTAATATAATTGTAAAATATATTACTTTTCTGGAAAATCCATAAATTATTTAAAGAATGTTCTCAATTTAAATTGTTGCATTTGTCACTTCTGCAAGAGTTTTTTCAGTAGGTATAGATGTTGTTCTACATTTTCCCCACTTTCTGTTTTTGTTAGTAGGAATAACATCTTATTATCTTAGATTCACAACCTACTTTGGAAAACCTTTCATGTTCAGTAAATAATAGAGGAAGCTTTTCGTATTGATTTTAAACTGTCAGAAAATTACTGCAGTAACATTTATTAAGTAGGTACTAAATGAAATAGGTAACATTAACGATAAACATAAACATATATATACATTTGCATTCTTTAACGCCAAACAAATTTAAGGATCAATGAGGTGGATTTTCACTGGAGTTTCGGTCAAATAGCATTTGTAAGCTAATTTGGCAACCTTTTCTTTAGGAGAACTCTGAACCTTAGCGCAAGCGGTAAGAACTTTCTCCATATCTTCGCTGCTAACATCAGAAGGAACCTTTGATTTGATCACATCCGCTTTGAGGTGTCCGTCATCGTCAATTAAACCGGAGTGTTTGAACATGCATGTGAAGAAGTCATCAAGATGCTCATCATCAGCGAATTCGCCACCACGGGCTTTAGTAACGAGTTCCTCATTGACATGACTGCTCTCAATACATGTTTTGTAATATTCACGAAGTTTTGCTGATTGTTCAGGGGTTAATGACGTCGCCTGAAGTTAAAATAGATATAAGGTTATAGAAATTTGCTATTGGGCAATTGCATATTAAGTAAACCAATGTTTGAACCTTCACTTTTAATGCAGTTCATGCATATGAATACAGATAGGTATATGTAAGAATATAAATTCAAAGGAATGAAATATTAAATGTTTGGGTTTTGCGTTTAAAACATGCGTTATAGGTATATTATTTTAAGAGGTACAAATATGCTTCTATTATATATTATATAGAACTTGTACAAGTCTTTTATGATATATACATACAATACAAACCCGCTATTTCTCGAAAATCCATATAATTGAATTTGGTACAAACAATTATATCGGTTATATGGGAAGATTCACGGAAGAGTATAAGCCTACGTTTCCAAAAATAGGCAACACAAAATATAGGACACAAGGAACTGCACGGAATTGACTGCATTATCAATCAGAAAGAAATGGTTTAATGTAGTTGACAGTTTATTGGCAATTTGAAACTTTCTAAATTAATCAACTGTTCTATTTTATGATGTGTGAAGTACATAGACTTTTATAATTCCGAGTTCGTTGTTTTCGCTGACAATTACTTTATAAAGCAGGGGTGGGTAAACAAATCCATAGAAAGGGCAAATTATTATAAATTACACGATGATACTGACACACAGTTTTTATAAACAATATTTAAGGAAATCAGTTGTTGCCTTGGACATATTATGTAAAACAAATATTCCTTGTTCGGCTGGTCTTCCTATTGCAGTTTTCTGTGTGGTTCTTCAGCTAAATATTTTGCCCAACCCTGTTATAAAGGGTGTCCTTTTTTGAAATTTCACATTTAAGTTTGGTGTCATTTTGTAAACATCTAATCAAAAATTGTTTTATTTGACATCTTTCGTATAGAGGCCAGGCAGATTTATTATGAGATGTTCTCTCGACATGTGGCATCCTTGATCTGCGAAATTGTGCGAACGAACACCTCTAGACTTTTTCATTTGAGAAATTTGTAAAGAACTTTCTAATCGACGAACATCAGAACAACATTCGTTGAGATATTGATGAAATTGGCCCGAAATTGGTCGAAAATGTAACAAAAAATTTCGCCCATCTACAGGAGCAACCCGGAACATTTGGCAGATATTTTAGTTTGACCATAATTGCCATATCTCCATTATACGTTTAAATGAATAAAGTGTTTCTAAAACCTTTATCCAAAAGTTCAAGTTCAAAATGGGAAACCTTTCATTAAAATTGAGTAGAATAAAATACTAAACAGGCATATCTGCTTTAGATATTGAGATACCTTGTAATAAGTATTTTGGGTTGCCTATTTTAGAAATGGCAGGTTTGTATTTTCCCGTGAATCACCCGGTATAATGAACGATGCATTAGGAAAATATTGATACTTTACATTCGGTGGCGCTTTTCAAGCCGAAAATTTGCCTTTAAACTAAAGCATTTTATTAAGAATAGCTGCCTGCAAGTAATATTTCCTTAAAGCAACACAATTTTAATTGCTGCAGAAAGAAACAAATTATTAAAAATTAATATTTGAAGTTGTATTGTATAAGATTTATTCCACATGTTTAAAATAATAGGGGATTGGTTCAAACATTGGTTAGCTTAGTATGAAACAACCCTATTGTTGAAGCTTGTTTCTATTTTTTCACATTATTTTATTAGATGAAAGTTATTCTAACTGGGAAATCGTGAAAATCTCACCTGAACTGCAGCAACGAGAACAACCACTGAAAGAACTACGCAGACCTTCATATTAATAACGATTGGATGTTCTTGAATGGAAGATAAAATAATACTGTAATTGTATGTAAACAGTCAACCATTTATATAGTAGGTATACAAGTGTAAGGGTCACTTTTAAACGTGAGAAATATATTTCATAGAAAAATGATCAAGTCCAAGGTACAGTACATTACGCAATTTTTCGCTATTCATAGCCTGCGGTACATGCAAATTTATTCCAGTAATTTTTTGAATTTGCATTGATTTATAATACAGAAAACGGAGCGTAATTAATTGAAGTCCTTGAATTTCGATGCTATTGTAAGAGAGAAGTGAATTTTAATTTAAAAATCCGGCACAGTTAAAAAATGTTTTATATGCAATGCAAATTGCTCATTTTAACGTAAATTTTGACATTTGGTAAAGGGTAATGAATTTATACTTGACTTAACATTGTAGTTTAAGAAACTCGTGTTTTTGCCGTCAAAATATAATTTTTTATGTATAATCTTTATATATTACTCAACAATTGCGTAATTATATCAGATTAAATGAATCTATTTTACGCAATTTCTATTAGTGTTACATATAATAAATAGGGAAAGGATGATGCTGTGCTTGAGTATGGAAAATTTTTAAAATGTGAATACTAAATATTATACAGATTTATAAATTGTTTATAATTCTACAGAGTAATTTAATTTCGAGGTTCATCATTGGTATTTTTTTTCTTCTCACTCATTCATACTACCGCCCCCCCCCCCCGGAACCGCTTTCGCATTACTTCAGGGGGGATGCGGGCGTCCCTTACACACTAAACATTCATGCAACATGCACCCTAAACTTAACTAAGCAAATGCGGTCGCCCCAGTCGGGATTCGATCGCCCCAACGGAGCGACTGCATTTGCTGTGACCTCGAGTGGCCAATGCGTTCTCGCACTAGACCATCGAGGTCCCAACATCATTGGTATTAAGAAAAAGTTAAGACTTTATGGGCTAGAAAGCAGTTATATTGGTTTTAGAAGGTATTGAAAAATGTTAACATTGTTTGTTTTTCAGCAGTAACTAGAAAACTAAGTTGGATAGGTTAAATTAGCTTTTCTCTTAAGCTACAACCAAGGGCAAAGATTAAGTACAATATTAAAGGTTTTTACTTGAAAAATGTATTAAATAATACAGAAAAAAGTATAAAATAGGTGATCGAATACCTTTAAATAATAAATATGTAAAATATAAGTCCGTTCAATGTCTAAACTACTGTAAGTAGTATCTAAAATCTTGGTTGTTAATGAACTCTACGGGGTGTTTAAAAAATACGTTCGTTTATTTTACCCACTTATAGATCTCATTAATATAAACAAAAAAGTTGTAATAAACATGGGTTCGGAAATCAACTGTTTTTGACATATAGCCAAATTATTTACGCAGAGTAGGCGTGCAGAATCGTATTTATCAGGTCTGCTATGGAAGTGGATAAAACAACATTTGTTTGAGTTTTTCTAAGGGTCAATAATGTTATTGTTGTTGTTGGAATATGTATACCAACGCAAAAATGGAAAATATGAATTTCATGTATGGTCAGGCCAATGGTAATTCTTGCAAAGCACGTCGCTTGTATGCCGAAGCATTTCCGAACCGGGCACTTCCGTGTGACAAATTTTTTATAAATTAGCATCGTTTATCCGACGTGGGTAATATTAAATCAAAAACGGTGGTGGTGGTCGGCCTAGATCAGTTTCTACTCTGAAGCGGAACTTAAATTTTAAGTAGGATTGAAGAAAATCCAGGTAGCAGTACTAGAAGACTTTCTGCCGAAACAAATATTAATGCTTCCCTAATTTGGAGCAATTGTACCCATACCATATTCAAAGGGTACAGATTCTTATTCTTCCTGATTATGCTTCACGTCTGGTGTTTTGCCGATGGGCACTGACAAGAGTTGCGGAAAACGGAAATTTCATTAGTAAAGTCTTATTTACTCATGAAGCTAGTTTTACAAGAAATGGCATTTTTAATTTCCACAACAGCCATGTTTGGTCAGATCAAAACCCTCATGCTGTTATTGATTCGAATCATCAACAACGATTTTCAATTAACGTTTGGCTTAGGGTATTTGGAGACTATATGATAGGACCGCTTTTTCTTCCGAACCGTTTGACTAGCCAATTGTATCTTGACTGTTTGCGTAATGCCTTGCCACTATTGTTAGAAGATGTAGCCCTCATTCATAGAAAGAATATGTGGTTGATGCACGATGGGGTTCCTGCACATTTTTCCAATCATGGTCAGAAATTTCCTAAACGAAAATTACAACGGCACGTACATTCCGCTAGGGGGTCCAGTTGTGTGGCCACCTAGATCTCCTGACTGCGATTCGCTCAACTTTTGTATTTGGGGGTATTTAAAGTCGTTTATTTAGGCCCTGTGAATAATTTAAACGAATTGCGAGAACGAATAGAACATGCCTGCCACACTGTTCGTATGAATCCGGTAATCTTTGTAAGAATGCGGCGTTCACTTTTGATGCGTACAAATGGAAGGAGGACATGCAGAACATACTTTAATTAATTCTAATTAAAATGTTTTGTTTAGACGGCTATATGTTTTAATGGGTGACGAATTTATTGAAACACCAAGCAATATTTATTTTCTTAAAAACACTCCATATCTCGGAAACGGTTGATTTTCGAACCTATGTTTATTACAACTTTTTTGTTTGTATTAATGAGATCTATAAGTGGGTATTATCCGAAAGTATTTTTTTAAACACGCTGTATATAATTAGTAAAAAGCCTTAAATATTAATCAGAATTGAATTTCGCATTTTTTGTCAATTTAGCAAAGTAGCATATCCTAACGGTTTGTAGAATTCAATTTAAATAAACCCATTATATTTTTAAATACTTTTAATATTGTATGGCCGGATTTAAATAAATCTAAACACAAAAGAACCTAAAAACAGCATTTTGAAAAAGTAGATAAGTAGACTTTAAGAAGGCACCATAAAATAAGCATTAAAAATTCCCAATAAATTATACTTGTTGCTTGACAAACTTTATTATTATATAACAAGAAAAAAAAACAAACAAAACCATATATGAGCAGCTACTACAACAAATAAAGCAATTAATCATATTTAAAACTATAAAAATAACAATAAGATATTGTTATTGCGGTTTATTTCTGTTATATGATCTAATAATCGTAGCTAATATTTAACTGTTTTTCAGAATATCAGTTACTAAAATTCGTTATTCAATTTCTTACAATTGTTTAAACTTCAGGTACATATAACCTATATTTGTTGATGACAAAATTTTAACCAAATTAATGTATGTAAAAAACAAGGCAACTAAAAAATAATAAAGTACGTGAAATTTATTGGGTTGGTGTTTATTTCTAGAGCTCTTTATGATGCTATTAATTATTATGTATAGTATAACAGCTACAATTCCGGTTCCTTGGCATGATATTAAATCTCTCTATACTGGTTGTCCACCAGCATCCCGAAATATCATATGTAGATGTAGTTTCCCTAAAATTATCTTCTTCTTTTTAACTTATTTTGAGCATTTTTCCCTACCATTTCTATCCTGTCCTAGATTGTCTCTCAATCGTTTACTGAGTCTGTTGGTCATTCATCTATTACTATCTTGACCGGTCTGCTTTCCTTCATTCTTGTTGTATGTTGACTCGCCATTCAATTCTTCTACCTTCTGTACACTCCCAACCGCTGTTATATCACAGATATTTTATACTTTTATGCTGAATATTCTAACTATAGTTCGGAGCAGACTTTTTAGGCAAAGAAGAATACTCAGGACTACCATGATGAGATGGATGGACCTACTTTCGAAGAGTGGTTTAAAGATAATTTAGTACCAAATCTCCCAGAGAAAGCTGTTGTCGTTCCGAATAATGCACATTACCTCAGCAGAAAATCAGAAAAAATCCAAAATACATCTACGATAGAACAAATTAAAGAATGACTTGGAACTAAAGATTTATTTTTTGAAGAGGAGTTTAACTGTTTCGGGTAGTTAATACCTTTAAACAAAATGATAATGCCTATATTATAGAAGATACAGAAAAGAAACAAACCGTGAAGGTACTAATGCGGCCACCTTATCACTGCCAACTAAATACCATCGAGATGGCATGGAGTGAAGCAGAAAGATAGGTGGCCAGCAAAAATATAACTTTCAAAGACGGTGAAGTATGAAATTGAATTAGCGAAGCATATCTGCAAATTGCGCCGGAAAAATGGGCAAACTACGTAAAAGCGAAAAGCATGGCGGCGATTACTTTAACTTCATTAAGTAGACGGTTTGTTTCTGTACTAATAAAAGTATTATTCTTGTTATTATTTAAAATTAAAGATAATAACACTACTGCTGACAAATGATGTCCAGGAAATCTCTTAAATAGTAGTTATCGCTATCGTGGTTTGCACAACAACAGACGGATTACTTTGTGATTGGCAGGTGCTGAGTATCTTCAAAGCAATTTTAAAGAGAAGCTTACAACACTGGTGTCCATAGGAACGTGTACTACACTCTCATTTTGAGACGCTCTATAGTAGTGTCTTTCGAATCTTTAATACAAACGTGAAGAGTGTGCTGCTGTATAGATCTGAGACGTGGGCCCTTAGTAAACAACAAACAAAAGAGATACACACCTTCACAAATAAATTCCTAAGGCGAATATTGAGAATATACTGACCCAGCCATATAACTAACCAGGAGTTATGGGAAACAGCCAGCCAAGAAACAGCAGAAAAGATTATAAGAGAAGAAGCTGGAATTGGTTGGGACATACGTTGCGAAAGCCTATTATGGACATCACAAGACAAGCGTTGGGGAATATAATCAGAGGTAGAAGAAAGCAGGGTAGGCCGGTGCTAACATGGAGAAGAAACCTAATCAAAGAATAGTCCTCAGGAAACATTACATGGAATGAAGTAAAAGCAACAGCCAGTAACAGAGAGAAATGAAAAGAACTGATAGAGTTGATATGCAACTAGGAAGAATAACTCAACTACATAAGGAAAGAGATTACCGAACTTTGAAAGCAGGAAGAGATAGTATAAGGCTGACAACCTTATATTATATTCGTACTTGTCATCGCCCATTTGGACACCCTCTGGTCCCAATCGGAACCACGGGAACGAAGAAGAAGAAGTAATTTATGTTGGTTGGTATGGACTTGTCATCTATTGCGAGTTTACATCGTATGAGCTGCTTCGAAATTATCAATGGTTTTGTTTTTTCTGAACACATTCTCATGTTATATTCTCCACTAGTGGTTGTACATTTTATCAGTAATCTGTTTAGATCTCATTCTCCGCAATCAGTAACACAGATTCTAGGAAAAAAAACCAAGGAAAAAATCTACAGCAAAATATCCAGGAAAAAACCTACGAAAAAAAAAATTTTAATGAAAAAATTTAAGGAAAGAAACTGCAGAATTAATTTAAATATTTATTGCTATTGATTAGTAATAAATTGCAAAATAACTTATAATTACAGCTTACTTCTCTAAACCTAATAGTATGGCTCGAATGAAGTTTTATAAAGTTCGAGTGCCGTCCGTATATACCTCGCACAGGGCTTTCAACCGTTTTTGCATATTTGCATACACATATAATTTCGTCTTAATTGTCAAAACCCCAAGATGATATTGCTGCAATTTAGTTTGATCAGATGACTCTTCTAATCGTATTTTTTAAAAGCAGTGTACATAGTATAGGATGGTTACGGCCGACAATGTTCGAGATATGATGATTTTACATTTCAACGCGGTTATTCAGCTCATTAGGAGAAACATAGGGTGCAATATTCTGAAATCTCAAAAGCCTCGCTGCATTTGAATTACCTACTCGGCGAAGCGTCCATGTACATAAGTAGTGTCAAAATAGTTAATCAAAACTAATTATTATTTTACTCAATTTTATTTCCCTAGATTTCTTCCCCTAAATATTTATCCCTTGGACCTTTTTTCTGGTTTATTTCCGTCCATTTGTTTACTTTCTATTCTTTTTCCGTTACCCAGTAGGGTATTGTACGCATACAATACAATATTGACCATTTCTCCGGGATTATTATATGTTTACATTTGTTAAATACAGTTTAAAAGAGACATTTTTCCCACAATCTAGTAGGCTAAGAAAAATTATTATTGTCGTCATGTTGTAGATAAAGTAGAACTAAGGAATATTTTCCTTCGACTTTTTCTTGTATTTGAAATATTACCGAAGATATAGGCGGGCTAATGAAAAACCAATCACCCTGTACACCAGTTTTAACAAATGCTAAGCGACTTGCATATATTTTGCTGAGGAGTTTACTACCTTAGCCTTCTTTAGAGAATGCTAACCGTTTTTGCTTGAGTAACGTCGTTTTGTTACTACGTACCGCGACAATTCAAAGTTGTTTCACAAAACTTTGAAAACTTGTGCCAATTTCGTGATTACTGAACTGTTACTTTGTAATTCGCAAAAATCTACCATTATTTTCAAATTACATGGTCTAGTTAATAAACTTGTTAACGAAGATAGAAACATCACACTCTCTGTGGAATTCGAAAGGTACACCCACTGTGGCAAAATGGACAGGTTTATAACTTCTGAGATACCATAACTTTTTGTCATCTGCTCTAAGTTGCAGCCGAATTGCGGAACTTCTGAGTTTTTCAAGTTGCGAATTGCTGCACATATAAAAACACCTAAGAAGTATTTATGACACAAAATCATAACATTCGGTATACCTCTGCAGAGTGTATATGTAGTTAGTATGCAGCTGGTAATACTATGTAGATTAAAAATTCGTGACATAAATTCTGTGGTTTAACTCTTATTTTGTACTGAGAATAATTACTATTCTAAACAATAAATATAAAATAGTATTGTTGAGGTTTGGGATTACATAACAGATTGTATCTAATTTTACATTCTGAAAACATTAAATAAAATTTAAATTTGAGTTAACCCCGCTCCTATGTAAATAATAGTGAATACATTTGTATTTGTTGATGGTATCAATTTACTAATTTGTTAACTAGTGTTTGGTATAAGAATGTAAGATAGTTATATATCGAACACTTGCGGGATTTACTATTTTGTCCGTTATAAGAAAGTGTTTGCTATGTAGAGAAATGCATAATATAGTACTTAGGTATAATCAGAATAGTATATTCTATTTTATACATATTTTTTTAGGTTTTTACAAACTATCCTCATACACCCTTGGAAATCGAGTATTTTTTGTTTCAAAGATTTATTTTGAAATGATTAGAAGTCACTTGCTTGACTGGTGGTTAAGTTGAATTAACTGAAACTCCATCAATATCAACTTTTGTTTCCGATTTTTCTGGATTCAACAAATCGCGAGTTGCTTCTGTCATGCCTATGTTAATATTCTGTGTGGAAATTATCACCTAATGCGGCAAACACTTCCATACTTATTACTAGTAGGAAAATAATGGGTTTTTATAATATCTTTTGAAATGTATTATATTTTCTTTGCCCATTAACAGGGATATGACACGTTCTATCAGTAATACAGAAAGCGATAGGCAATAAAAGGCCATAGAAGTCAAAGAAACACACCAAGCAAATATGTAGGATTAAAAAAAATCCGCAAAAATCATAATGCGAAATGCACACACGATATTTTGGGAAAAATTCATTAATAAAATAGATCCAGACATATATAGATAACAGCAGGTAGCACACTAGAAGATGAAACACCTTAAGAAGTCAGATGATGTGGCAAATATATACATAATTCAAAATGAAACAACGCATAAATTATATTTTAGAACTATGATGTAATCCCGAAAATAATACCGATGATGAAAAACAATCAGAAGAGAATCAAGAAAAGCATTTTGGGGCGGATCCAATCACTATACAATATCAAAATATAATTAGTATCTGAGAGAACAAAATTCGGAAGTCTACAGGGCTAGGTGGTCAAAATGCTGATTTGTTAAGGTGTGGAAGTTTAATTGGTAAACTGCGTTATTTGCACCTGATAAATGTGTGCTGGCAAAAATCCAAGATACCAGAATCATGGAAACAGCCATTATTAAATCACTCTCCAAAAACAACGACAAATGTTGTTATAATAATTACAGAGGTCTTTGAAGACAAAAAGAAGGCAAGAAAGGTGTAGAGCAAAATTAAATTAATTTTAAATATTACAAAAGCACCTATGTCAGAAATGTACTTCTGAGTGAGTGACTTTAGGAAAGGTCGACTTTGCAGTGATAATATCTCTTCGATTAAACATATAACATAAAAACGCAGAGAATGCAACCTGAACATTCACCTAGTATTTGCGAATTTACAAAAGGCTTTTGACAACATAGACAGAAACAAATTATGAAGAATAATGCAAGACAGCAGATACCCGGAACCCGGATAAAAACAATTAGGAGCCTATATGAAAAAACAAATACCTTAATAGACACGCGTCTTTATGTATCTTATAAAATTAATATCAATCAAGGAACAAGAGAAAGGTATGGACGATCACCTATATATTTAACATTTACATAAATGGCAATTATACGAATGGAAGATTATTCGACGACGATTTAACCAAAAACGCGAATGAACATTATTTTAGTTGCATACGTCGCGAAGTGAATACAAATTAAAAATATCGACGAAAACAGGCAAAAGGCATGGCTTTTAAAGGTGAAGAATAAGGGGACCGCGGTAGGGTAGAGTTCGCGGCGCTTGGCTTCGGTGTTATTCTACCAAGGTTGTTCAGGTTTGAATCCTGAGCACTTTCCGAGGATAGGATGGGCATCATTGGAGTTGCCTTTAAAGAAAAGGTAAATAATCAGTGCGGTGCAAAATAATATTAGATAAACAAACAATTGAGCAAGTTTCTCATTATAGCTATCTAGGCCGCGATATTACATATCAATATGGTCTAGGTATTTACAACAAATTACATAAATTCCCATGCACGTGCGGAACAATCCAGAGAGTTGTAGAAATTCAAGTAAAAAGGAATACAAGATTGAAGTTTAACGCAACAATGGCGATTCCAACGCTCCTATAAGCCAGCCAAACAATGACAGCATCAGAAATGAAATTCTTTCGGAAATCAGACGGTAGCACGTGGTAAGAACAAGGAAGGAATTCATAGATAAGAAACGAATTAGGCATCTATACTGTAAACGACAACATAAGAGAATACCGAAAAAAATAAACATTTCAACAGGATGGGAGGAGAAAGACTACCAACGCAAGCCAGTAGGGAAACGAGGACTCGGATGACCCATAATACGTTGGAGTGACATGTATGAAATTCGGAATATGCAAAATGCCTGCCTACCCGTTGAAAGCAATCGACGACGACGATCAGTATTATCTAATTTCTGCTAGGTGGATATTTCATCTTCTGGGTTTAGTAAAACTCCATCAACGGCATCTTCTCCATTATGATTTCTTCTGCATTTGTTATGTCTGCGTTACTGTTGTTAATGTACAAATTATTAACAATTAAGGCATATGTTTGCTATCTATTGCTAGCAGTAGAATGATGAGAGTTTATAATAATTTATATATATATTTCTACAGGGTGGTTCGGAATTGCACGGCACTATTTTATGGATGTGTTCTCCAGCACGAAATATACAAAAAAGTTCAACAAACATATGGCTCAAATTAATTTATCTCTCTCTAATTAAAATTCGACGCTTTTCTGTAATAAGGCTTTCCACACATGCCACATTGCTTTCTGTTAATACAGTAAACCGTGCACCTGGTCCGGCTGGTCCATAGTTCCGTCTTTTACATTCTTAAATTTTCCGCACCATTCCTTCACAGTTGGGTATGCAACACATGCATTTCCATACACTGCTTGCATTCGCGTATGAATGTGCAATGGATGCACACCCTCAGCGCATAAAAATTGTAGGACCGCAAGCTGATGAAACTTGGACGGATTTTCAATATCAAACGCCATTTCAAAAACGAAGTTTTAAAAGTCAGAATCAAATTCAAACGCCAGAAACTTATTAATGTGTTGCTTACAAGCACTACTAACTTTAACAATTTAAATTATTGATGTTGTTTTCAAGGCTCAGCTGATCATAGGTGGGTTTCAATTAAACAGCCCTCTTAATACAAAATCATTACGGTGATATATTTTAATTAGATTAGAATAATATGTGACGTTAGAGCATTATGCAGCAAAGGTGTCAACAAAATTAGCATAACGAAAATCATAGACAAGTTTAGTAATCGTTCAAAGTTTAAGTATTTTACTGGTTTTCCTGAATTATTTATACACTTAAATAAACCTGGCAACTTCATATTGACTTTGACCCGGTTTAAGGTATTGTGTGAATTGTTAGTATGTATTGCTATTGCTATTCTATTTTAAATGTTGTTATACATTTTAGAACCATACATATGTTAGATACTTGTAATACAAGTTAATGTTCCGCGCACCTTGTTGTTATGAATATAACCCAATCACTTTACGAAAATGTTTTCTCTGTCTGGGAAAATTTTGGGTGCATCAGTATTTGTTATGGGGTAGACAATACGCTCACCATCAACTTCTAGTTTTAGTGGATTTTAATACATTTAGTCTTTCCCAAAAAAAGGTGTTATTTCTTAGGTATGACTATAGCCTTAGACTTCTAAAATATAGACAATCTATTCAAGCCGTTCTCAAACTTCTGAGCCCCGACCCAAACCTAAAAGCTATGAATTTGATAGGTGTTGAAGAAAATATGTTGCTTTGCAAATCAATACGGGGTAATGCAACGGGACAAGGAATTTTCAAGTTTTTTATGAAGCTCTAAAAAATAATAAGGACTGTACAAAATGTGATGTAATCTGTAGTTATGGGGCAACGGTGATAACAGTTAAGAATAATGAAGTGGTAGTAAAATTTAAAAATTGTACTTAGGGCAGAATAGAGGGCTTTCGTTACAGACATGCACTTGCCCCAAAAAGAATATTGGACAATATAAAAAATATTCTCTCTGAAGCTACAGGAATGGTTAATTCTATTAAAAATCGACTGTTAAGAAAAGAGTGTTTGCTACACTTTGCGATGAAATGGGCTCAAATAACAAATCGCTCCTTTTATCGTGGGGAAATGTTTTGGCTGGGTTTTTTGAATAGCGAGATGAATTGATAATGTGTTTCAAGAATCAACAAACGTCAATCGCGTATTTTATACAAGATAATTAGTCTTAGTTGCTGTTGGCTTATTTAGCTGAGATATTTTTGGATTTGATTTACACGGGCGTGTCAAAAGCTGTTTCTTAATGGCAGACAAAGTCAACGCTTTTATTGAAAAGTTTGGTATTCGGATTATCCGTCTTGATAATAGAAATTTCGACATGTTTACGTTCATTTATGAATTATGACTATACCTACTAAGAAACATATAGACCACGACCGCTTGTTGGAAAGCATAAAGACTCATTCACACGAGCTGATAATTGTATTTTCGTGTTGCTCCTCGGCCGATAACGACAATTATTTACCGAACAGATGGATACTGAATCTATTTCACCAAAACGTTGCAGCCGCAAAGTTACTAGTTAAGACCCACACCCAACTCATCGAATTATCAGTTAATACATTATAACTACAATTTGCATTTAAAGATTTATCTTTGGCTTGCCCGAAGAAAATTTATTGACAGAAGCCTATTCATTCATACTAATCCCTTTATTAGCAATGTGAAGAGCTTTTCGTCTATAATAGTATTAGAAACTAATTAAAGAAATCGACTGATATCAATTGAAAACAGTTTGCTTCCGTGTGTTTCTAATGTGGATCTAAGTTTAGATAAACTTGTAAATGAAAAACAAACACATCCAACAGATTTACTTCGGTTGTACTTTTCAGTAAATGTGTGTAATAAACAAAGCAAATAATAATAAATTGATGGCTACAGAAATTGATTACCGTAGAAGAAGTTGTAGAAGATCACGATTAGAAAGAGTCAAAAATGAAGAGATACGGAATTGTATGGAAATAGGCCGAAATATCACAGAAGAAATCGAAAAACGTCAATTAACTTGGTTCGGCCATACAAAAAAGGCGAACGAAGCCAGATGGTCGAGAAAAATATTAGAGTGGGTACCTCCGGAAATAAGAAAAAAGGAAAGCCTAGGAGAAGTTGAAGAGATGAGATAGACGAGGCAATATAAATACATATATATTCTGTGGTTGGTTTCCAGGACATACACATAAAAGAGAATGAAATAGAAACGAACGACACAAACAATAACCTAGAGAGTAGAGAAGGCATAGAATTTGAAGAAGTAGAAAAAGCAGTATGGAAACTAAAAAATGGAAAAGCACCAGGTATTGACAACCTCAAAGCAGAACATCTTAAGTATATGAGTAAAGAGGGATATGAACTATTACATGAAATTATCAATGAAGTATGGAAAACTAAAGAAATCCCGGAGGACTGGAAAACGTCGGTCATTGTCCCATTATACAAGAGAGGGGACCCAAGGGAATGCTCCAACTATCGGGGCATATCTTTGATTTGTGTTACATGTAAAGTATATGAATCTGTATTAGCACAAAGATTAAGGAAACTAATAGAAGGTAAACTTCATGTAGCGCAGAGTGGTTTCAGACCTGGCCACAGTACGCAAGACCACATTTGTACAATAAGAAACCTAATAGATAAGCGCCTAATGTACAATAATGATATATACATGTGCCTAATAGATATGGAGAAAGCCTTCGACAATGTCGAGAGGCAAAGAATATGGATTGCCTTAGAAAATGAAGGAGTAGGCACAGGTTTAGTAGAAGGAATTAAAGCAGTATATAAGGAGACATATAATATAATTAAAACAAATAACCAAGAATCTTAAAAATTTAAAACAACAAAAGGGGTAAGACAAGGGGGAGTTCTGAGCCCCCTTTTATTTATTACGTATATGAACAAAATAATAAAGAAATCAAGTGATAAAAGTGTGAAAATAAATGCTGGCTACTATAAGATGAATCCAATAGGAATAAGTGAATGTGTGTTTGCAGATGATATCGTTATAATGGCTAATAATGAAAAAAACCTGCAGTTTAACGTGGATATATGGTGTAAAGAACTACAAGAGCAAGGTATGAAAATTAATACAAACAAGACGAAATCCATAGTAATAACAAATGACGCAGAACAAACAGTAAATATTCAGATTAATAACAACATAGTGGAACAAGTTGAGAACATTAAATATTTAGGAGCAGTCATAGACACTAAAGAAAAGTTTGAAGAAGATATCAACAATAGAATAACGGCGGCATCAAAGCTATTTCATAGCATTAAAAGAGGCTTTATTAATAAAAAAGAAGTGAGTAAAAAAACTAAGATGACGGTGTACAAAACAGTATACTTACCAACGCTGTTATATGGCAGCGAGACATGGGTACTGACTGAAAAGCTGCATAAGAAAATACAAGTGGCAGAGATGAAGTATCTGAGAAGGGCTGCAAACGCGACAATTATGGATAAAATAAGAAACGATGCGATTAGGAATGGACTGGAAATTGAAAGTGCTAGGAAATATGTAGAAATAAGTCAACTGCGATGGT